>JBBPQV010000285.1:0-26418 GCA_038092675.1 Boletus rufocinnamomeus
CAGTAGCTAATTACCTGTAGAATACTTTAGTAGTCACTAAAGTAGAGGTAAACTAATGTGCTGCGATGTAATTATCGCTTATGTAATCAGTAGGTACTAAATATGGAAATAATATCCAACAAGCGTGGACCCTGCCGCAATGGGAATTTCTTCCTCTTCTTCTTCCAAATATTTCTCCAAGGTGATTTGGGCGAAGCACTCTGCCTTCTTCTCAAATCGAGACAGGACTGCAACTGTGCGAACGCGGTTGTCCTTCCAATCCTGTGCATCGACCCAAAGTCGAAGCTTAATCCACCAAGGACGAAACTTGGAGCAGTCGCCATCCCAGTTACCAGGATCGACAATCTTTTTTGAAATATTTGAGCACTCCTTGCTCAAGGCGAGCACATCAAGACGGTTGACGAGATCATCGATGTCGACGGACATCATTGTTTAGTGAGAGGTGGGGGGACGACGGTGTTGGAGAAAAAATGTGTCAGAGAAGTAGTTGTTGCGACGCCAGTTACGTTGAAGCTGTACGTAACGGAAGAGTGCAAGTTGGGCGTCGGAATATCTTTCTGTGTAAGGGATATGCTTTTTGGGGGGTGAAGGAATAGGAGGTGGAGGAGGAACTACTGGAGCAGTAGAGGGTTCGACAGGTCGGGGTTGTTGCACTATTCGATTTGTGCGAACGCGAGCCAGCTTAATCCTTACTGCGAGGTATCTTTCAACCAGGCTCGAGGGATGCGGCAAGTAGAGGATCTAAAAAAGTAAACCTTCGACCGGAGATAGTATCTTCTTCTCCGTAGACTCTTGTAACAAGTTCTCTGGGGTCCGCAAAGCCCAGGAACAAACTGGCACATATACTAAGTAAAGAAAACTAGGAACTGACTCTCTACCTCCCCAATCACTTGAGGGACTAACGAGATGATATAAGCTTGGCTATGGGCTGCACGACGACAGTTGTTCCTGTATCGCTCTTTGCAAACAAGGCACGACCCTTGCGCAGGTATCACCTCAAGGGAGGGACTGAGAAAGACTATTTAACACGACAAAAGCTCAGGGTACTGCCCCACGTTCTAAAGTGGCGAACGTCAAGAAAGTAAAAGCTGGAAAACACCAGTGGGTTCTCTTTAGCCCTAGAGTCTGGGCAGTGTATAAGTCTAATCCAAGTGTTATGAGACGAGCTCGAATAATCACTGGCAGAGACTTGACGGGGCTACACTTAAACCCAAGATAAAAGAGAAAGCAGAGGTAAGGATAAGAGATAAAATGTCTTCCTTAATTCAGCCACAAGGACGTAGGTTGCAGCAAACAAATGGATTAGACTGGGGAGTCCAGTCGCATACAGCTACTTTATATATGTTACAGGACTGCGCACGGACCATAGGGTTCTTGGGAAAGACTACTGAATATAGATAGATGAAAGAAGTGTTCGTGAGAGAAGAAGAATGATGATGGGAAGAAAGAAGCGGAAATTAATAAGGCATGTGTGCAGCGTGTTTGTCTAGGCCATAGGTCATGTGTAGTTTCCCACGGTCACGTGCACATCACGTGACTTCGAAGTCTGAAGGATGTAAAGTAGTGCGCGAATGTGCTAAGTTAAAAAATGTTTGAAAATATAGTATATCATAACAGATTGCTCCAGAGGTACGCAAATACTTATTATCTTCATTACATGAAGTCCTAAACTGAGCCATTTACAGAGTCTCGAGGATATTGCACTAAATGATGACCCCAACTTGCAGTCTGCAAGCCAGCCGCAGCATCTACCATCTTCCTCTCCATCTCATAGTTCTCTGATGCATGCCTCTCCAGTGTCTCCACCAGCATCCCCTGGCCCTGGATCCCCATCCTTGTCCTCTTGTCATAGCTCTCCATTCCAACCTCCATCTCGCAGATCCTCACCTGACATTCCAATCCATTTTTCTGAGTCCCCACCATTTTGTGGTCATACACCAGAGTGTTTTCCATCGGAATCACCTCCCCCAATGTATGACATCGACTTTGAGCACAGGAAACCTCTCAATATCAGCATTGATGACCTTGTTTGCTCCACTGTCCTCCCAAAAATCAATACCCAGCTCCAATTCATCACTCTCATCCGAGGAGCTTCGCTTGATGATGCTAGTGATTCTGCGGCCTGGCCCAGCCCAAAAGCCCCAGCTTGGGCCTGGCTTAGGGGGCTAGTAGCTTCACGAAATCACAAGCCAGGCTCCAGGACTTTAAAGCCCCTAAAGATGGCCTGGCTTGGCTTGAAAGCCCGAGCTTAGGCCCAGGCCACGGCTTGACATAAGGTGCTACCAAAATGCTCGGTACAAGATGAAATGTAGTATGTAGACTCGAAAATAAGCTATTCATTAATACTACCATCCCACTCATCCTCAGTCTCCTCATTATCATCACCAGAATCTTGCTTATCATGCACCTTGGGAGCAAGCAAAGGATCCTCCAAGTCTTGAACCAGGACACTCAACCTTGTACTACACTTCAAGAACTGAAGGGCTTCCACAACATCAGCCTTGAAACAGTTGTGGCGCTTGGTGATGGTTATCCCTGCAGATGAAAATGCATGTTCTGATGATATGGAACTAGCCATGATGGGGAGAAAGTCCTGCGCTAGGGATCCCCACACTGGGTATCATGTGGAATGTATTCCCCACCACTGCACAATGGTGGTGTTGCTGAGATGTTCCCGCATGTTGAGGTAGTTGTGGAAACCTTGCAGCCATGGGCATGTGGGATCACCACCACGCTTGCTGCTCTGGTTCCAGCCAATTGTGTCCTCATTCTTGCCATCACTCTCGTCGTCGATATCAGATCCCAAAAGGGCATTGAGTTTGGGGTTGCATATTGTAATGCGACATTTATGGTCCATGGGCTGTGGGGTGTTGGTGTCAGAGTCATACATCACATAATAACATTCCTTGTACTGTTGGATTTGTTAATGGAGAATATGATTGAGAAAAAAATAACTTACAATTAATTTGGCATGCTTCGTTGCTTCATTTGCAAGCTGTTTGCCCCAATTGGCATGGATGTAGTTGAGCTTTTGATGAGGATCGAGAACTATAGAAAGAAAGCAGGTGTCAGATAGGTATGACATATTGTGAGACCACTTACTCATTGCTATGATATGCGCATCAGACGTTGCCGTACACTCATAGTAGTGGGATATTTTTTGTACCCCTGCTTCAAGCATGGCACTGAATTCTGTGAACTTCTTGCTCTTTGCGCGCGATGACCACACTTTGTGTAGCATCTCCAAAGCTGGGAGGGCTGTGTGTAGTGTAGGTCCCTGCTCTGTCAAGAATGCATGTTGAACATTCTCTGCAAACTAATGTGAATGGCATCACATCAGTGTGTGATGAAAGAAAAAATAACAATGATATACCACAAGAAGGGCTAGAAGGAGACGGACTTGGTCCCACTCCTCTTCCGATAACTGGAGCCCCAGGACTTTGTGGCACTTCTCTGGATCGTTCCCACGATCTTTGAATGCAAGCTGTTTGATAAAAGCATTGACATCCTATATTAATATCAGCAAGTGTAAGCACACAAACATCATCAAATATGATTACCTCTTTGAGTTTGAGTGTGTGACTGAGCATGTTGAATGTAGAGGACCATTGGACTTTCATATCAAGGATGAGTTGCAATGGGGGGGAGCGTGTCTGAATGGTCTTGAATAATTCTTTGCACTGTGCTGATGAACAAGCCTAAGAAGAATACCTGTCAGTGTCTCAGCAAATCCAATTACATGTAAGAGTACCTACCTTGACAGAGATGTCACGAACAAGGCCAATTGGATCTCAACCCTCACCATTGCTCGAGACAATGATGTCAGCATCAGGTGAGGAGGGATCGTAATGTTTTGATGTGCTATACATTGCAAGGAACATCTGCATTGCAAGATTGATGACATGGGCCATACAGCTTGATAGATGCATGTAATAGTCAGTGGTTGCCAGCCGTTATGATCAGGACCAACTTACTATAATCGTTACTTCCCCCCATCAAAGGGCTTACCCATCTCAGATGTCAGAAGACGTGTGAACTCTGTCATCATCATGTCATTGTTACTTGCATTGTCACTTGTGACATATCCAATCTAATTTGATGGTGAGGAGAAGTAAGTGGACAGTATAAGTTACTGTATAACTAGCAGATCACACACCCTATGAGTTATACCCAGGTGTTTGATGGCTTTATACAGTGCCTGCCCAAGATGGACCCCATTGTGTGCATTATTGAGCTGGATGAATGCGATAAGGCCTGTGCGAAGGGTCCACATGTGGGGCACATTCTCTTCAATCCATGATGCAGTGACAGCAAAGTAACCATCACAGTTTGAGGCTTGCCATGTGTCACAGGTGAGGTTGATTTGTCCTTGAACATTTTGGCCCTATTATACTATGTTAGTTGAGTAATGTGTAAGGATATGCATATGTACCGATAGTTTCTTTTTGAGCAAGAGGAAGTTGATCTTGAATTTCTTGATAATAAGCTTGTGCATCGTAGTATGACCAGGCACCTTGATCCTGTTGGGAGTGCATGAGACAATGTCGAGCAATCTTTGGAACGTCAGATGCTCCATGCAATGAATAGGCTGTAGCATTGTTTGTTAGTGAGTTAATTGCGATTGGTGAAATCACTTACCTGGTCTGTCGCAACAAGCCACTCAAGAGCAGCATTGCGAAATGCAGACTCTGAATATTGAACAATTGTGCCCACCAGTACGAGATGACTGTCAAGGGAAGGTTGCCTACTGATGCTGGCACCGGATGAGGTGGTGTTGTGCTGATGAGCTTCTTCATCTCGGTGGCATTTGGTGTCCACGCGTAACATAGACATGAACCCATTGTCAGCAGCCCACTTCCGATACATTTCCTTGTGGGCTGCTTGCTGGTGACGCCGCAATGTAGTTGTTTGGTTGACAATAGCGATGCACTTTTTGAGTTGTTTGCTAGTACATAGGCAGTTAATGAAAGTTTGATAATGCAAAGAAAAGGTAACACACCTGCAAGTGTTACAATCTTGAACTTTCTTGTTGTTCGAGTTAAAGTATGGAGCAGAGAAGTGTGCATTGATGTCTTGAGTATGTTCAGCCCGTCCCCTCTTGGTTGGCTCATCTATGTCAATGACTTGGATGTCCTTGAGCAGGCCGTCAGATTCAGTAGTAGAAGTCCCATCACATGCAGGTCCATTGGCCTGTGACACTGTGTGATCCTTCTGAAGCCCTACGAAATGTTGAGTAATTAGTATACAGTTGCTGTGAACTCACCTTTTTTCTTTTTGGGTGGGCTCTCAGCATTGGATTCAGCATTGGATATGGCAGCATCAATGTCGAGGACTTTCCAAGTCCATTTTGGGCCAGCCTCACCAGCAGGTGCTGGTGTATTGTCACCTTCAGGTGGCCATGTTGCTACCAGAGCTTTGCGGTGGGAGGAAAGCTCCAAATCAGCAGCATTCTCAGTGCATGTTACACATGTGGATGGTACAGCTGTACATTTGGGCCAGTGAGGCTGTTCAGTGTCAGACATATTCCCTGTAATAATGTAATAAGCAAACGAATGGGATTGGCAGACAAAATGAAAATTTCATATCCACATACCATTTATAGTTATTGGCTCTTGCTGGTAACAGGAACACACGGCTTCAGGGCTTCTGGGGCCTGGCTTGGCTTGGCTCATGGCTTCTCAAAATGACAAGCCGGGCTCCAAGCTCCACCAAGCCCCTAATGCAGCCCAGCTCAGCCAAGCTTTTTGGGGCCCGGCTTGATTGGCTTGGGGCTTTCAGGCTGGGCTGCAGAATCACTAGATGATGCTAGTCATGCTACCAGCAAGCTCTCAAAGGAAGCCATTCATCATCTTCAGAACCCTCCACAGGATCCAATAACCATCGAGAACAATGGCGTTTGCCATAGTATCGCTATGTACCTGGCACTCAAGCATTCTTCCCAGAATGCATATGATCAAATCTGTTGGTCAACCTGAACCAACTTTCCTGAGTCACCCACCATCCACAATCTTCTCAGCTTCCACACCATTGAAAAAAAAATCACTGAATATACAGGGATTGAGCATGTCAAGCATGACATGTGTTCAGGCTTGTGTGTTGGCTTTACAGGTCCATTCAGTGAACTCGAAGCATGTCCCATCTGTGTGACATCTTGTTGGGATCCAGGTCATCTGCATGCTAGCAATGGCTGAGTCAAGGCTACAGCAAAGAAATTTACTATGATTCCAGTTGGTCTGCAACTTCAAGCACATTATTGGAGCCTCCAGTCTGTGTGGGACATGCGCTATCTTCATGAACGTACTCAAGAAATCCACCTTGGACTATCACACACTGGCAAAATACCTGTAATAGATGACATTGCCATGGGCCTGGACTACCTTGGCCCAGTTCTTGATGGCGACATCAAGGAGAACGACATTGTCCTTATGACTTCTCTTGACGGTGCGCAGTTGTACGAGCACAAGGAATCTGACTGTTGGATTCTAATATGGATCTTCACCAACTTGTCACCACAAAAGCGATACCAAAAGGTGTATGTTCAACCAGGCGTATTCATCCCGGGACCTAACAAACTGAAAAACTTGGACTTATTTTTCTTTTCCTTGTTGCATCATCTCTCCACACTTCAGAATGAGGGCTTGAAAATTTGGGATGCCAACCATGACCTAACCTTTCAGTCTGATATCTACCTTTTATTTCCAACGGCAGACAGTCCTGGCCTTGTTTACTGGGATGGACTAGTGGGCCACAGTGGCCAGAATGGGTGTTGCATTTATTGTGGGATCCTTGGACGTCACAAAACCAACAGTCACCACTACTATCCAGCACTCATCAAACCAAGGGACCGGTGTACCGCAGGTAGTAATCATCCTGACATCAATGTCTTCAATCTTCCTCTTGGCAGCTCTGAGGCATATGCTGACAACCTGTGAAGAGTCCTCACTTTCCCAAACCAAACTCAATATGGCCAATGCAAGACTGAGACTGGAATCACCAAGGCTCCATTAATACTCAGGCTCAGTCTGCAGTGCTCCCTTGGAATTCCATATTGTATGACAACTGACATCATGCATCTTGCAGGCAATATCAGTGATCTCTTGATCGCACTTTGGCAAGCTACAATTGACTGTGATGCTGTCACTGATAATTTCAACACTTGGGATTGGGCTGTCTTTATGGACCATGTGGCTTGGGAGAGATATGGTGCATCCATTGCAAATGCTGGTGTTATGATCTCGCCTTTGTTTCCCCTTCCTTTCACTCGATCCTAACGCGATCTACTTACATAATCCCCAATCGGATCTTGATCTGGATCTCCCAATCCAATCTACGATCTCATCTTCCATTCCACCCGATTAGATCTTACACTTCTCTTCTCTTCCATTCCCCATGCTGCTAACACGTTCCTTCCCACCTCCTATCTCTTTAATATCCATTCGTTCCCTTCTCTCCTTCTCTGCTATATTTAGTACTAGCTCGTACACGACTATCCTAAAGTACTTGGTCTGTGCACGTACATAGTTAGTATAAATACAGCGACGAGAGATCGGAACTCCCCAGTTCTTATCTCTTTGTCTTTGACCTAAGTCAGACAGTGAGCCCGCTCCTAGACAGTATCCAATCCTCGCCCAGTGACTCATCGTTGAGTACCGTGTATCGGAAGTAAGGTCAACTGCTTGGTCATCATACCAAGTATGATCCTACGGAGTCTAGTCCCCGCGTCCTTAGTGAAGGACCCACATCCGCTGAGAGCTTCCCTTCCGTCCTATTCCTTTCATCGCTTACCTTCCCCTTCTTCTCTCCCCTTCTCTTTGTTGCTAGTGGCAGTGTTGCCGATACCTAGTCCTTCGGCATCTGCCTAGACAGGATCGTAACAGCTGGTCCACGTCTCCCAGGATCATTTGGTACCTGACCTTGCAATATCACAGAGAAGCTCTCATCTGGTTACAAGACGTGGGAATTCCAGCTTCACACATTCAGTCTCAGCCCAATTCTTCTTTATGGTGTTTTGCCAGACAAATATTTTGCCAACTACTGCAAATTGGTTCACGGCTTCCAAATCATGTGCCAACATAGTATCAAGAGCGACTCCCTTACAGCTGCACACATACTTCTTTGCCAATGGGAATGTGAATTTGAGGACATCTATTACAAGTATTGAGAGGACCGCATCCATTTCATACAACCCTGTGTACATCAAGTCATGCACCTTGCTAGCGAAACCATTTGAAAAGGCCCCCCAATTTGCTATGCCCAATGGACGATGGAGAGGACCATTGGTAATCTTGGCCAGGAAATTCGGCAGCTGTCAAATCCATACAGTAATTTAGTGCAGGAGGGAGTTCATTGCTGTCAAATGAATTGTCTTCTCACTGCTGTTCCTGAACTCAGCATTCCCTCCTGACCATTTCCTGATACCGCAGTTGACTTAGGTGATGGATTCATCCTTCTACTGAAGCACAACCGCTATTTCATACTCCCTTTCCCACTCGAACTGCAGGCTCTCCAAAATGCTCTCCCAGAAGGCACATCCCCACTTGAATGTATCAAACGATGGGCTCATTTGCGACTGAAAAATGGCCAGATCACAAGAACTGCTTGGTGTGAGACCCTTAAAGCACCAGAGAAGATTCATACCTCACGCAATGTTACAGTATGTCTATTCACATGTCTAATCTTTCAACTACATCTTATATTTTAACTACTGTCTAGTTTTTACTTGACAGCCATGTACGCTTCAGTGAAATCCAATACTTCACACATCTCCCTTGTGAAACTGAAGAGGCTGGATGGAAATTCCATGATGTTGCCCTTCTCAAGCTTTACTCACTTCCCAACCCTGAGCTCCTTCGACTTTCCTCCCAAACACTTGCCGGTTGTACTCTAATAGATGAACTTGTAGCGATTGAGGTCAAGACAATTATGACAGTGATAGCAATGATATCAAAGAGACTAACTCTACAAGATGGTGAGGGAGTTGAGTGGTTTTGTTGTCTATCACAGCCTGGATTGGAAGTGTCTGTGCTGAGAATGCCTGATGATATTTACGAGGACGATGAGGATCTTGTTGCTGATGTAGAGTAGCTACACCACTATGTCATACCTGCACATATACTTACACAAAATTTCCTCAATGGCATTTTACAACAAGTGAAAAAAAACATCCCTCTCTCTTTCCTCCTGTCTGCCATCGTCTCCCCAATCCATTATGAATATGATGCACTCATCTTCCCACTCTGCCTTTTCTCTTGCCAGTCACAGTGAGGACTCCATTGACGACATGACTCAGATACCCTCTTTTGTGGATGCCCCTATTGACACCGCAACTCATTTCAGACCACCATTTACACAAAGAACCCCAACCTTGCCACTGACTACAAACTTCTTTGGATACAATCAAGTGCTGAGTGCTGAGTATTACTATATCCAGAAAATATCTGATTTTTGTCCACTTTAGGGCACATATATGCAGGATCCAGGCCAGAGGCTTCAGGCACTGGAGGAACAATGCCGGAACCTAGAATTCAGGTTGTTAGCCTCACAGCTGAGCACGACATGCTCAGGTAGGTAATTCAATTATGTTGTATGGCATGTCAACATGCTGTGCCAGGACACTTTGTCAAGACCATCTCACTCGCTACCAATCAAAGCCAGTCCAAGATCTTGTCCCACAGGTTCAGCAAGGTCCCACTGGTGTCCCTTGTGACTCAGCTCAAAAGCTCACTGAGAAAGCCCACCCCAAGATACAGTTTTGGAACAAGCACAACTGGACTGCATGGATTAATCGACTGCAAAACTATATGGCTGGCAAGACCTTGTTCTTAGAGGGAGAAAGTGGAGAACAGCTCGATATCAAGACTGTCGGTCTAATTCGTGACAACATGCACTTGGCATGGAATGATCTCACTGCCCAAAAATGGGCACCATTCACATGGGGGCATGCTACCACTAGCATACATGACTACTTCCACTCATACATGGAAGACAAGTGGCCCATTCTCAAACTATGCAACAATGGATGGAAACTTGATGAACTGGCATCAATCACCTACCCCAGATACAAGTGATCACATCTCGATGACAAGGATTGCTTGAAGGTCAAAGTGAAGAGTGAGGAGGCCACTGAGAACACTCCAGACGACGTCATCAGCAACCTCAATCACCCTGGCAACAGGAACTTGAACAATGGGGGGGACAAAACTGAAAAAAGCAAGAGCAATGCTAACAGCCTCACAGGCCAGAAGTGAAGGTCCCTCAAGGAACCAAAATCAGGTGTTCGCTCAAAATGAACAAAAGGTATTCCATCCCCTTTAATGCCCAGTACTGACTCTATTTTCTTTTGTATAGTGTCTTTTGCTGCAGACAAGACAATGGTACCCAAAGTCTCAGATATGGAGATTGGGGGCTCAAAGCCTAGTACCAAAGATTCCGATACCACCTGGTGGATTGTTGATGCCAACAAAAATGCTCCCACACTCTCAAAGCAGGATGGTTGCACTGCTAGTGACCTCACCAATAAGTCAATGTCAACCTGGGACTTCAATCTGACCCCATGGACCCTACAACTATTGAGAATGACAAGATTAACACCATTCCCATGAATGGTGTGGGCAGGGACAACATGGCTACCACCACTGTAAACAGCAATGACAACCCAGATGTTGTTATCTCAAGCAGTAAGGTACTTCCCAGCACTGAGCCCAGCACTGGCATCAACATGGCGAGTATAGTGCTTAGTGAGACCAGCAAGGAGAAGCTCACAGGCACAGTTGTAACCAACGAGAATGAGAAGGTCTCCAGTACCACAAAAAGCAACCAGGATCACTCCAGGACCAAAGAAATTTGTGAGGAGCCTCTCACTGGCAATGCCAACAAGGCTGGAGGTAGCGATGAAAAACCAGGAGGTAACCAGGAGCCCTTGCAGAAAGAACACCCCAAACCAATGCAGAAGAAAAGTGTTAGGTTGCTTCTGAAAAACCCTATGTAAGTTTCTTATCATGCGCATTTGAATATTTCAATGCTAGTTTTGTTAGTTCTGTGGCATCTCTCTCTGCAGCCAAGGTTGATATACCTGAGCTCCCTGCCCCTGTGATTGAACTCCCCACCCCCGCAACTTCGGAACCAAAACCTGTCAAATTGGACAAGGACCGGGAGGTGAAAAAACAAAAAACAAAAGCATGGATGTGAGTTCCATCAGAGTGAACTGGACAGTAAGTTAGAGGCCTTTGTTCACAGGAATTTCAGCCTCACTCTGTCATATACAGGAATCTGTGTGTGTGCCATTGGTTGAAGCAAGTGAACAAGGATGGCATCAAGAACAACTTCGAGGAATATTGGTGGACACTTACGAAGGAGCAGTGTGCAGTGCATCACTCGAAATATTCATTCCCTTTGCCTCTAACTGACAAGCAACTATAGTCATACAATACAGAAGTGGAGTCTATCGTGCGTATTCTATTTCTCAAGTAATACATACTAACATTGTCATGCAGTCTCCAGGAAAAGAGTGGTCGAAACAAGCCCATGCAAGTAGAAAGTTATACTAGCCTCCCTGGGTCTGAAATCACGGAACCAGCCCTCCAACACATCCTCCTTCCCCCTGTGCAATCACTTTGGTCTTGCCATTGTCAACTCGGCCATCATTCCAAACATTCTTAATTGCTTTGTATGTTCTGCTTTCACATTGCTTGTCATATTTTACCATGCTGCAGTATGTACACACTGGCACATATGTGCATAGTAGCACATATCAGAGAATGTACATACTTGAACAGAATAGAGCATAAATTTGCATGTATGGGCAGGTGGAGAATCACATCTGAGCACAGCAGAGCGCAGAAATGCACATAAGATGAGCATTGGTCTGGGAGTATACTAAACCATACTCAAACAGATCAGAGTATAAATTAGCATTTATGGGCAGGTGGAGAACCGCATCCAAGCACAGCAGAGTGCAGAAATGTGCACAAGACAAGCACTGGTCTGGGAGTACACTAGAACCATGGGGGACACATTCAAGCAGGCAATGACACAGTTGAGCATACCAGGGTATGCTCAATCAGATAATCCTTATGATTTTGGTCTCACATCATGCTTGTATCTTTCTATGGCTGTTTATTTCATATGTACCTTCTGCTCACACATCCAAACAGATACCGACCAATTTGAGTACAGTAACTTTTCACAGGGCATGATCTCCAAAGCTAAGATGTTTCGTGGCCTATCAGAGTATATGCCAGCATGGCGATCGAGGAGGTCTGCTGCAATTCTTTGTGAGCTAATAACCACCATGTGTTGCCCAGCTATGTTGAGGTAGATGATATCCCCTGGATTTCCCAGTGGTCAGACACGAAAGAGAGGGTATATGGAAGTGAAAGGGGCCATACTGAATTTTTTTCGCAGGTCCGTGAACATTGTCCATTGGTTGTTAGTGATTTGGAGGATATTTCCTAGTAATGGAAGGCCCCTTGGTCCAGGGGGTAGCTTCTGCAATGGACTATGAAGGTAGGTGATGAGTGCATGGACAGAGATGCCTGCGATGGTGACCAAGCACAAAGGTTTGTACGTTCCAACCACGTCAACAACTGAGCCTATGGTGTCCATATAGATTTGGGATTTGTGCCAAGGTTTAAGTCTTATACTTCATTATACATTCTGTGAAAGGAGTGATCTAGTTCTGAAACAGGTTCCGCTGGCACTGACTACATCTTAGGAACATGCCTGGCAGGCCATACCCAGTGGGTAAGTACTACCTCAACTGTGCTCCAATTCAATTGATTTGGATCTACATGAGTATGTGAATCATACAACGGTCGCATGTTGATGCTGGCGTTTCAAGTACATAACAGTGCAGTACAGCCTCTGAAACATGGACATGGTTGCAACCGCGCTTATCTCTCCAGCCCGGAATGGCGACGGTTGCATGGGGCTCGCTGTCCACCTGCGCATAATCTTCTATCTCAGCTTCCTGCATTCTTAAAGTGAGTCCTGTATTTATGCCAATGATGGCGGCAAGGCAGGACGAGGTGGAGTGAACTCCCACCATCAAGATACTCCACTGGTATGGGGAAAGGTGCAGTCACACAGACACAAGGCTTCTTTTACCCATGTTCCTGATGCACACAACACTATCCTACTTGATAGGATCCTTTATCGGGAGCTTGATGAGCATGGCGCTAAAGGATGGATTGGGTCAACAACCAGTTGGCTGTTGAAGCATTAGGAAGCTTTATAAAATTGCAACTATTGTGCACAATATGACTTTGTGTACGTCTCGTGAGCATTTTTCTACGAATTTTGGGTGCCATATATGTGGGTGTCACTTTCGGAAGGTTGTTAAAGGAGACAGAGGTAAATTGTCCATGACAGGGGATGGCCAGGTGAGTCCCAACTTGCTTCTACATTCAACACCAACAGGGTCGTCCCAATGGATGGAGAAGAGTGGAGTCGGTATCTTTCTCATGTGACATGCTAATCAACAAACATTATGATGGGAGTAAAACCCAGTAAAGGAATACACCATCCAAGTTGAGCGAGCCTCCATTGGAGCCCAAGTTGAAGAAGCTGGGACTTCTGTTCTGCATTCCTTCACAAGGTCACAAGGACATAGAGCAGGTGGTAAATATTTGTGAAAAAGTAGAAGTAGTGGTGGCTAAGTGATTTGCACCAGGCCCATCATGAGCCATACCTATACTACTGAATCTATGCAGTGCAAGTTACGAGAGGAAGTACATGGAGGACAGCAATAATAACATGCCATTCTACTTCCATCAATAATCTTACATCCAACTATGCTCCAGTCTACTTCCTGGTGAATCAAAGCATGCCTGGTCGGCAATCTCACTTTGAATGTGCACTCAAATGGGGCCAGATGGCTGAAAATAAATGGCATAAGTTTCAGGCTCTCATTCATTGTGTATGGACTGACCTGATTGTGGAGCGTTGGAACGTAATCTTGGGCATCACAGGTGTACCATTTTTGTCCACTGGTACATCAATGGAAAAGACAGATAGGATCATGGCCATGGCTATCCAGATGATATTGAGTGCCATGTTCTTTCCAGCACATGAACTAGATGAAGTGAGGGGGAGATGTCTGCAACTCACTGTCTTTCATGCCCAAAAGCGGCAACGTCGATAGGGTCTGGTATGTTCTCTCATTCGAAGTGCTCAGATAGAACTTCTCTGGGTCTGGATAAACTTCTGGATCATGCAAAAATGCTCTGAATGTCGTTCATACTAAATGGTGTGTCATCATGTTTCAACTAGATAGCAAGCTCACCAGCTATTTCCTATCACTGTTGCATCGGCTGGGATGTAGTACCCTTTGTATGTGTCAGAGTTTGTGGCATGGCATGGAATAGCTGAAGTGGACTGAGCCGTCAGTTGAAACTACAGTTCAAGGGGAACCACCTACCGAACAGAGCTGTTTGATGGGGTTGGCCGGATCAAGCTTGAGCTTCGTGAAGATGTATAGATGACAAGCCACTAAAAAACTTCTCGCAAGGCATTCATGAAGTATGGAAGCCTTCCCTTGTCCTCAAAGGTAGGAAATCATTCCCCACCAAGAACCAAGTCCAGCTCAGCATGTACTTGTTTTTGAACATCAGGGTGAAGGACTATTGCAAGGACAAAACAAGTCAATGGAGCAAGATTCTGGAAGAAATTCTCTGAAATTGAGTGTCTGCATATCATCATGGACCAGACTCATGGAGTTGCTTCCTAAATCAGGATCATGGGCGAGCCAGAAATACTGACACAACACAGCTTCCTACCCCTGCATATATGACAGCAGCTATGCTCTTGATCACATCATCGCAAAGACAGTTTCGAGCACTGTTGATCCGGGCTTTGATGCAATCTGTGACAAGGCAAGATTTCACCATGCCTTTTGCCTTTCACGCAGATGCAAGAAAGCTTAGTAGTACCCTTATTGAATCCATCTAGTAGGAACATACCATTTCCTCTCGGACCATATTGTAAGGCCAGTTTACCACTGCTTCCTGTAGTGCACGCAATTCATGAGCTCTCTTCTTGAACCCAGTGCCAGGCATCCACACCAGAACATATTTAACTAGAGATGTGAGGAACAGAAACCAATGCCAACATGTGAAGATACTCATGCATTGGAAATGTGTCCACCAGGAAGGTCCCAGGAACTGTTGTAGTTGATGTTGTTTCAAATGCCGCTTTGTTCACCAGTACAAATGGATCAGTCATGGCACCTTCAAAGTGGTACCCATGACTGTGAATGAGTTCAGCAACCATTGGAAACCCATAGTTCAGTTTGCACATTTACACTCACTTCATGATGATGCGGGTGGTGTAACTATCAGGAATAAGTGTACCAAATATTATACATGTAATGTGATCACGACATGTATACATACTGCTCAAGATAATCCAGGAATCTGGCCAGGGATTGCTCCAAGAGACGGACAAGTTCATGTGCAGCTGGGACCTGGATCCTTCAGTGATCTTCAAGTTTGATAGTGATATCGAAGTGGTTATAGAAGATACAGTGATGTTCCTTCCACCTGGGTCCATATTGCATTAGAGTGAAAGTCCAGTCCCAACTGATCCTATTCGAGTTGTGACTCCATATGTTAGAAGGTGCATAAATCATCTACAGATTGATTAGCATTGGTATATCAGGTCTGTCGGAGAAATTGGATCCTTGAACAACGAAGAGATCATTAACAGCCTGAGCCGAGTTCAAAATTATCATTGTATGCCCCAATGTAGTCATGAAGACAACATTGGAACCTGGGAACCATAATTTAGTGGAGGAGCAAGACGACCATGATGAAGACCTGATCACTGTATGTATTCTTTGGACTATTGGCGTGTCTGTACATGGAATGCATCACCTTCAAGGTCCAGTAAATTTCCAACAAAGGGTAGACCTGACACAGAGTTGGTACTATATAGCAATGATCAAATCATCAGAAATAAAGATACCTTTTGGCCCAGGAGGGACACGACCCACTGACATTTTCCAAGCCCTATCAGCACCAACACCAGCGCCAACAGCAAAGATCAAGAGAGCCCATGGGGATAGATTCAAGACAGTGAGAGGCATGATACTAGTAGAATGAAAGGATAACACGTCTGCAGCAGAATAAATACCACGAAGCAGAACCGGTGCTATGTAAAGCCCTGCCTCGAATCACACAAGGATGTTTGGATCTGAACTATTAAATGGAAGCCCCTCAGGAGCTCAGACTCAGCCTGCTGGACGGGCATTATTTTTGGGGGTATGAGAACCCAGTAGTATCCTGCTGCCAATTTTGATTGCTTCCAGACTTTGATAGTGGTGCCATGCTGGGAGAATACCATTGATCAACTAGATTTTCACCACCAACGTTGTCTGATGGGGATATCCACCCACCTAACAGGTTCCAACCTGGACTCTATGTGCAATGAGTAGGTCTGCAAGACTGCAAATGTCATCGATCATTTATTGTTGAGTATGTAGAGCTTGAGATCTTGCACGACTGTGCCAACTTGAAGGGCGGTTTCACACTTACATGAATAAACGAACCACCACCCTCTCCGCCAATCAGAAGCATCCGCCTCTGCCGAGTCTCGCATCCTCAGCGTTTTTGCAGTCTGTGGTTTTTCCATGTAGCTTTGCTGTCAAGCAATCAGATCCAAGTCAAATCATGTCACCATGACTCGTTTTCAAATTTTGCTGGCTACCTCTCATGCATCATAAGTTGCAGCTAAGGCCATTTAGTTTGGGATTGCGAGCTTGGGTCCTTGCCAGCTCCTACACTTGGGGTGGTGACGCCAGGTTTGCACGTATCTCCTATGCATTTGATATACCAGTGTGGTATCAATATGCACTGACATATATTCCAATAGGCCACGAAACATTGTGGCTTCAGAGATCATGACTCTACATGGCATCGGAATTCCAAATAAATTTTGTTGCAGCAAAGCATGGTTTCACATGGACATTGATAGGGAACCACGCAGCCCATCTAAGAAAACAGTTTGTAATGTTATTGCTTGACAGCTCTACCACCATGGATCCAGGGTGTCTGATTGGCTGATTGGTGAGGGGGGGGGCGCTTGCCAGTCACTTATTTGGCTACCAAAGGCAGAAAAAGCAAAACCCATCCCAAAGCCTGTTTCAGAGTGCCAATGCTGGGTACAGGTGACAGTATGTGTGAGCTGTCACCATACCCTTTAATCACAGGTTGGAGGCATTTTGTGGGGTGGCATTGTGCATTGGGCTACTCCTTGGCACTATTTTCAGAGATCTGCCTCAGGCAAAATCATTCTTTGTGCGTGACCACCACAACTTTCAAACAGAGCAGCAATAAATGTCAGGCTACCTCAGAATGCTTCCTCTGTATTATCCTGAACCTCAAAACAGCATGAATTGTGGACAGAAAAGCCAAATCAAAGTCTTCAGTCCAACATAGAGCCACCTTTCTTTCAATGTATCTAGCGAACTCGGTCTTGTGTTCATGGGGGGGCTGCATCTAGCCAATGACGCTCTGAGAGGTATAAAGCATGTGGTAGTGTTGCAGAAGATCAGTCTACTCACGTTTCACAACAGCCGTTGTCAAGCTCAAACTCCCCAAAAAACCCTCTGAGGCCATGATTGACTTCTTCTCCTGTGGTGTTACCCATACAGAACAAATGAGTGGCCATTGACATTGACTCGCACCACTTAGTTTCACAACTCAAAACAGGAAACTTGATGCGGTGTCTGGCTACATGTAAAGTGGAGTGGAGAAGACTCCATGCCTTGGAAATAAGCTGTGCATTGAGTAGATATTGCATTACCAGATTCCTCTTCAAGACACCTAAAATCACTTTGAGTATAAAGCCAGCAGCTATGCAAGCTCAAACTAATCTCTACCTCACTAGTATGGAAATGTACACTCTGCTCTCTCTTGGCACATTCATAGCCTTGATCATTTGCTTTGCCTCCTATGTAGTCTCTGTCCAGGTTACCAGGGGGCATAAAAGTGTTGTCAGTGGCTTTGCTGCAGACAAGGAGTCTGCCATTGAGAAAACTGCCAATGGATATAGTGGACCTACTAAGGTCTTCATCCTGAACATGCTTGCAAGATGGCCATGGCCTCGTTGCATCAACCCACACTATGCCAAGGTGAAGAAGGAGTCTGCTGTTTGGGCTGCAAGCTTTGGTGCCTTCTGCCCGAAAGTGCAACACACCTTCAATCTCTGCAATTTCAGTAAGGCATCTTGCCCTTGTGCTCCGATCAGCGCACTCACCTTGTTCGGTAGATTGTCTTGCTTGTATGGCTTATCCAATAGCAAAGAAAGGTGAGTGACCACAAGTCAATCAACCAAATAGTTTCTGACCCATGAGATCAGAGCAAGCCAGAGCTGGCTGTGATCTGATGAATTTATTCTTTGTCATCGATGAGTATTTGGATGTGGCTGAGCCCTCTGAGGTCCAAAAGCAGAAGGACATCACAATGGATGCTCTCCACAACCTGCATAAGCCACAACCAAAAGGAGAATGGATTGGCAGTGAAGTGGCTTGTCAGTAAGTGCTTTACTAGCTCCCTTGGGATTTCTTGAAATGACATTTGTTCAACCACAGAGTCTGGGAATGTGCAATATGGGACACAAGCAAGCAATCACAGAAGAGGTTCATCAAGACCTTCGATGAATATCTTGAGGCTGTCGTGCAGCAGGCCATTGACGGGAGCGGGCACCATATCCATGATATCAAGAGTTATATTGATGTTCAATGTGACACAATTGGGGCAAAGCCTTCGTTTGCTTTGCTAGAACTGGCCCTTGACATCCCTGATGAGGTTATTTCACACCCAGCAATTCAAGAGATGGCTTTGGCATCCATTGATATGCTCTGTCTCGGTAACATCAGTAATGTTCATGAGCAAATAGCATTGCATACCAGACTTATATAATCACTTTGAAGGATATTGTCTCCTACAACCTCGAGCAATCCTGTGGAGATGACAGCCACAATATTGTAAGGATTGTAATGGATGAATTTGGTGCAGATGCAAACAGGGCAATGTTGTGGGTGCAAGACTTCCACATGGAACTTGAGAGAAAGTTCCATGCTGCCATGATGGCACTTCCTGAGTGGGAAGAACTGTTAAATATCAGAATGACATGGTTCCGATGGCAGAGAACAGTGAAGGAAGAGTGGTGTGGAGTAGTGTTGCTGCAACTCCAGCTATTGACCAACTTTAGCCATAGCTGGTGCACAGCTAAGTTGGTCACTTGATAACTGCAAGCAACATTAGTCATAGCTTTCGGCCCTAAACCAACCAAGTCACAGGACTACTGGGCGAAATTGATCTAGTCATCCATTCAACAGACTTCATGACAAGGGTATTAGGGTTACTATGTAATAGTAGATCCCAGAGTGGACTCAGTGGAGAGTAAGATACTAGAATGCTAAATGCACGCAATCATATGGACTTTGAAGTGGTAACAGGAGTGGATGTCGGTTCTGCTGAGCTGTGGGCAGCTTCTGAGTCTTCGAGTGGAGGAGCACTCTACTGGAGGCAGATACTATCAGAAATCATATTAGTGGAGTCCAGATAACGGCCATACAATACTCACTTGTGCATATCCCAAAGTCCCAACACCACAAGGAATGATGCTGACTTTAAGCAGAGGGTCTGCATGTTCCAGGAACCAACCACAGATGGCATGAGCCACATGACTGGCTTCACGGTATGTGACAGTCTTTTTCTCCTCAGGACTGAGCACCCTACTCTTCCATTCCAAGCCAGCAATCACTCATTCAATGGCACTCTCAAAGCCATCGTTTGTAACAAATTCATGGCCCTTACAAGCTGTGTGGAGTGCAGCATCATTGCAGACATTGGTGATATCAGCACCAGAGAAGCCTGGAGTGAGAACAGCAAGCTTCTGGGCCAATGTGGATATATCTGAGAGCTCCTGTGCAAGAAGGAGAGGCTTGAGGTGCACCATAAAGATACCCTTCTGACTGGACAAGAGATCACGAACATGAGATGATCCAACACCCATGAACATTGCAACAAATTCTAAGCCAGAAACAGAAAGAAAGGGAACATTGGCCTCACTAGTGGTAGCTTTCGCAAGGAGAGTCTTTCTGGTTCCAGGAGAGCCTGACAAGGTAGCTGCGTGGGGGATCTTTGCACCAAGCTTCTCATACTTGGCAGCCTGAGGGTCCTTCAAGAACTTGATGAACTCCATAACCTCCTCCTTGGCCTTGTCCATTCCAGCGACATCCTTGAACTGGACTCTGATGTTGGTATTCTTGTTAAACAACTTCACTCTGCTCTTTCCAATGTTGAAAATTCTGCCTGGCCTGCTGCCCACTGAACCACCGGCCTGGCAGCTCATGTAGAAGAGGAGACCAGTGAAGAGAATGGTGGGTGCAAAGTTGAGAAGGGTGTTTACTGTGGAGATTTCATTGTGATAAGTGACAGGTATCTGTTCATGACTTGGGATGCTGAGCTTGTTCTGGGCTTCTTCGAGCTTGCACTCAAAAGCTTCGACACTTCCTATAGAGAAATAATAGTCACCACCACTGATGGTGGCAGAATACATGGTTCCTGTTGCATTGGAGTGAAGCTTGATTCAAACTTTTTGTCAATTGATGGTGATGAGCTTGTCAACAAGAGCCTTGTCAAGGAATGCAGTCTGGAATTCCTGCCAAGTGATCTCCTGTGAAGATGAGGAGGAAGAGCTGCTCAAGGTGTAGACAATGGCAGCAGATGTAGCCAACAGAGCCAGCTGATTAGGGTTGAAATTGCTATTGTTTCCACCAGGAGGAGGGGGCTTGGAGCAATGGGGCTTGTCGTCTTTGGGATTGGACCGCCCAGGGGATGAGTTCTGCTGTTGGGACTGCTGGTAATGTTGGAAGAAGCCCTCAAGACCCTTTGGTATCTCTATGCCCATACTGCTTCCCTTGTCCACCCCTGTGTCGTCTGCCTCTGCTTTTCCCTTGCTTGCAGAGCCATGTGGAGAGGGCTCAGAGTGAAGGTCATGAGGTGAAGGGGTGGTGAGAGAAGTGATGGAGGTGAAGCAATGAGAATGAGGAACAAAAGCATATGGAACGCTGTGGACCAGCGAGGGGGAGAGTGTGACTGCCACGACTGTGCCTGCCAGAAGTAAGGCCATTGGAGAAGAGCTCACCACCAGAGAGATTGTAGACTGCTGGGAGGGAGGTACTGTTGGCAGAGTGTAGGACCAGTGGAGGTGGTGTTGTAACTGTTGTCAGCAGAACCACGTAGGGAATGTAAGAGTATTCTCCAATACGGTGTTGGTCAAGCCAAGGGAGTTGAAGTCAAGCCAAGAAAACGAAGAGGAAGGACTTGTCAATGGCATTGAGGGAGACCTGAGCGCTAAGTTGAGCTGTGGAAGATAAGTTGATAATTGTCACTCCATAAATCCTCATTGTTGCACATCATTGTAATCAACTCATTTATTGTCGTAGAATAGTATTCAAAAAACATCAATACAAACATGGTATTGTGTCGGGGATGCCATCACCCTCCTCTCATCCAATCACCCCAAGAACATCACAAAAGTCCTTATCATCAGAAGCAAAAAGATGTGTGAGAAGGTCATTGTTATCTTTGTTTGTGAGCATGTCAGCTTCAGGAGTGGCCCAACCCTTCATGAAATCCAGCCTTTCTTTCTTCAACCAAAATTTCAGCATCTGCAATGCTTCCATCAGTGCAGGCATGATATAGTTTCATTTTGCTGTGTCGGTCTCACTGCTTGAAGAAAAAACATGTTTGCATGGGACAGATGATGCTTGAATTGGAAGGTAGTCGAGTGCTATAAGATAGATAGTTGGGAAGGAATCTCTGGATGCCTGGGATATGTCAGCATCAGACCATGATGTTTAATGGGAAGTGTATTTGCCTCCTAGAACAAGAGTGGATCGGTTCCAGTGGGGCTCAGAGTAGCCAACGTGTATGCACTAAACTCCTGCTTGACAGAAACTTCACCTTGCTGGGGTTGTTGGATTGTCATTGATGGAAGACCATATCGAGCCACCAACTTTTGAGTAGGGAGTGGTGGCACCGGTGCACCAGGAGCGGATTGGGATGACTGTTGTGAGACGAGCTCAAATAATCACTGGCGGAGACTCGACGGGGCTACACTTAAACCCAAGATCAAAGAGAAAGCAGAGGTAAGGATAAGAGGTAAGGTGTCTTCCTTAATTCAGCCACAAGGACATAGGTCGCAGCGAACAAATGGATTAGACTGGGGAGTCCAGTCGAGTACAGCTACTTTATATATGTTACAGGAGAGCGCACGGACCATAGGGTCCATGGGAATGACTACTAGTTTTAGATAGATGAAGGAAGAGTTCGTGAGAGGAGAAGAATGATGATGGGAGAATAGAAGCGGAAATTAATAAGGCATGTGTGCAACGTGTTTGTCTAGACCATAGGTCACGTGTAGTTTCCCATGGTCACGTGCACATCACGTGACTTCGAAGTCTGAAGGATGTAAAGTAGTGCACGAATGCGTTAAGTTAAAAATGTTTGAAAATATGGTATATCATAACAAAAAAAGAAAACAGTGAGCATGTTGTTAATGGTTAAAATACACACCTGCGATGGTAACGAACTCTTTGTTGTTATGTAGGCTGCAGCCCTACATAACAACAAAGCGTTTCGTTGTGGGCAAAATAACCTGTGGGAAGTCAGTCGGGCACGATGGGAGGAAAGAAGAGTGTGGGAATCAAATTTCCCTTGGGGCAGACTTATTAGCGCCAAACATTTGGATGTGTTTGGTCATGTGGCACCGTGAGCACGGTACCATTTTGTCAGGACGCGTGACTTTGTTGATTGTTGATGCGGTTGCCCGTGAGAACGTCACGTGACCAAGTGGCGTCGTTGATTGCGTCGACCGCGTTCTGCAGTACGACAAGTACGATACGCACATCAAATCCCTTCCACCCTAACTCCATGGCCAACACCAAGCAAACTGCTAAGAAGACAACGGGTGGCTCTGCCAAACGTGTCTTCCTGGCACGTCCCGAGATCTCACGCCCTCCGGCCAAACGCGGGCAATCAACTCAAGCTCGCCAGTCGCAATCGTTGCGCCGGCTGCAATCGTCCTCGGATATCCAGGTACGTACTCACAATATTTAAAAGCGTGTGTGATTTACAATGACCTCTTTTTTTAGCATTGTTCCCTCTGTCAAGATGGGGGAAAGCTCTGGGAGTGTGATGAGCTAGGCTGCGAGCGTGCAGTCTGTGGTCGTTGTGTCGAAATCCCGTCGGAGGAGCTCGCAAGGTTGGAGGCCCCGAATATCAAGTTCCGGTGTGTTTCCTGCCATTGGAAAATTGGTCGAGGAAGCGGCGTCTCTTACATCGTGCGTGTTATCATGTTTCTTTTCGTGTTTGTGCTCAAGTATATGTTTTTTTTACGATAGGGCTTCACTATCGATGGTGCACCGGTGTTAGACAAGTTCCTCAAGGTACGAGGGACTTTTGAAACCGCTACAAGTGCCACGGTCCTTTCCCCCCCCACCCTCCTCCTCCATTTCCGCTTACCTGGGATCGATGGCATCGCCCATTTCACGATCGTCGACCAACTCCTGGCTGAATACTATCAGGACGACCGACTACGAGTGATCGACATTCCATTCGACGTTGGCCACGATCAAGCGCTCCTTAACTGGAACAGCCAAGCTGCCAAGCTCGTAGCCGGCCTTGTGCAATATAGGCACGTCGTCGTTTTCGTCACCACTCATTCCGACCCCGATACTGGCGACCTTTGGCTGGGACAAGAGGAAGATGGTACACCTCGTGCGACTACAGTTAGTAATGTAAGTGTTTGTCTGTTTTTTTTGATTTCCAACTGATTTTAACTTCGAACCCAACAGTGGCTGGAAGTTATTCTCGACCCTTACAAGGCTCTACTGAAGGGGTCTATGTTATTTTTGTTGGCATGTGGCGCCGTGGTCAACAACCCAGAGTGCTTTGCCGACCTGAGGCAAGGCTTTGCCAGGTAAGTCACGGTTTCGAATTGTACATTATTACTAACTAGGTTATCCACCAGGTTGCAGGTAGGAAATGCGCTCGCGTTCGATGCGGTGCATCTTTCTACTGTGAACACGGTGGACTTGTTGACGAAAGTCACAAAGTCTGTCGTGATTCACGGTTTCGAGTTTGGTCAGGCCCTCGAACATTCCCTCAAGCAGTGCACCATGTTGGGAAGACACACTGGAATCATTCATTTTGCCCACCGCATCACCAAGTATTCCTGGGCCCATCGGGACTATAAACCATGGGGCCAGAGTTTACCGCTACAGTGCCCCCAATGCGGTATACTCGATCCGTGGGACTCCGTCTTTGTGAAGAAGATTCAGGGCTATCGGCTCGAATGCAAGAATGAGGGCTGCGGCAAGGCAGGTGGTAAGGTGGTGAAGGAGCCTTACTCATTCCAGGTCGTGCGCCCCTTGGATGCAACCATTCTGAGTGTTGGTAGGGAACATGGGGGATCTGCTAGCGGATGGATGAAACTCATTATTAGTTAGACTGTTTGTTCGCAATGACGTACTTAGTCGCTTGCCAATGACATTTGGTTGTCGAATCATATCAATCAAATCTAATCTAATAGCCGTGTGTTGCAGATATAGTACCGCGATTTGCCGGATGGTATCAACAGATAAAGGGACTTGATTGCGTCACGCTTCTTGCACGTGAGCGATCTGTCGCAGATGTAGTACCGCGATTTGCCGATTCTCACGCATTTTTCCTTCGTCCCACACTGATCCAACAATTCCCTCGTCATGTCTACTACTGATTGGTGTGTTATTTTTTATGAAACCCTTGCTAAATATGTCCAGGCCTACATCGAGGCTCGTGGGGACCCAGCCGCTCGTGCACAAATCCTCAAGGATTGCCGGGATGACGTTACCAAGTCTCCCTTGCACGAAGAGCAGGCCATCGAGCTTCCCCAACATCTCCACTGGGTAAGTCTTTCATTTCGTTGAGTTACATATGTGTATAGCTACTACTAACTTATTGACAATTAAATTTATAGGCAATCTGCAGGGAATTCCTCCCTTACCTGGACGATGACGACAGTAAGGAGCAAGAAGAGAAGTTGATGCAGCTCGAAGATAGTGGAGAAGACTTGACCCCGGAGGAGCGTGAGGCTGCTGCAAGACCAACCGATGCCGGGGATTACTGGACGCTATGGGACACCTTTCGTGTTGCCCAACGAATTTTCGCGGATGAGGTTGCTCAGGTCGATGGTGGGTCTCGAGACAAGACAGATAAGAAGGCTTTCGGTAATCGCACGATCGCTATCCGAAAATGGTTCAATGAGCTTCCCAGGGGCAAGGTGGAAGAAGCAGAGAAGGTTGCCGCAAAGTGGAACTCCGAGGGTGCTCCCAACAAAGACAAAATGCTTATGTGAGTTTCATTTCTTGTTTCTTAAGGGCTGTTTGACTGAATTCCTACTTAGCTACCGCAAGAAGAACCTTCGAAATCGGACGGTCGAATTCATTGATGCTTTACGCCGTACTATGGGGGTTCACTGTATAGTCCTACAGGGGTATGAGGCTCCAGACGCCAGTGTCAAAGCACTGTAGTAAGTGGTTTTCATGCACCTTGGCTCTTATTCAAATTTTCGCTGGTAGCATTGAGACAAATGTCCGTGGCGGCAAACGTGACCGCCACTTCACAGTCTCGTCCAACGACTGCAAGGCTTGGGCCAAGCAGGGAGCTGAGCTCCTTGCTGATTTTATGGCGGTCGAAGGTGAGTACAATAACTTACGATAACTCAGTCTATCTAATTCTAATAAAATGCTACAGACGAGGCTCCCGAGAACAAGAACGAGAAGGAGAAGGAGAAGGAGAAGGAGAGCCCATCTGACGAGGAGGAAGAGGAGGTCCCAGAGGTCACGGTTGATGCCTCGGGCCATCCAATCCTCCCAACATGCTATGTCGTCAACCTCAAGTCACGGCAAGATGTTGTACGTGAGGTTTTTACCAAAGCATACAGTCAGTCCAATTTTTCTTGTTAACTTAATATTCTAATTACGACTAGTGCGAATTACTGGCAAGCGCGACAAGGTCCATGTCCCTTGGCTGGAGCTGGCCAGGACGCCGACCAAGTATCTGGACGCCGATACTATTCCTCAAGGTTTTGAGGTGTTGGACCCCTCAAAGTTGACTAAATTGATGATTAGTCGGCTCTGGTCCCACTGGTGCACGCGGGCAAAGGCCAAGCTGCCCATCCTCGTATTCATCAAGGCCCGCAGACAAGACTTGGGATTATCTGCTGGGTTGGAGGTGCCTCGGACTGCGGGCAAAAGGATGCAGTACGTCGAGGTTGGGTCGGATGACCAACCCACTGGTGATGAGCTGGATGGCTGTGCTGGGAAAGGTAAGGATGGGGTTGACAAGGGTGAGGGGATATCAGGGTCCC
>JBBPQV010000286.1:0-26414 GCA_038092675.1 Boletus rufocinnamomeus
GCATTACCTTACATCCTTCAGACTTCGAAGTCACGTGATGTGCACGTGACCATGGGAAACTACACGTGACCTATGGTCTAGACAAACACGCTGCACACACGCCTTATTAATTTCTGCTTTCTTTTCTCATCATCACTCTTCTTCTCTCACGAACTCTTCTTTTATTTATCCGTATCCAGTAGTCTTTCCCATGAACCCTATGGTCCGTGCGCCAACCTGTAACTTATATAAAGTAGCTACACTCGACTGGACTCCCCAGTCTAATCCATTTGTTCGCTGCAACCTACGTCCTTGCGGCTGAATTAAGGAAGACTAGCTTTGTCTCAACTCTTATTCTCCTCTGCTCTTTACTCTTTAGTGTTTGGTGTAGCCTTGTCGAGTCCCCGCCAGTGTTTGTTCAAGACATCTCACAACACTAACTTCAATTAACAAAAAAGCAGAGAGGGCAATTCAGAGGAAGGGAAAGGGAAAGGGAAAGGGAAAGGGAAAGGGAACTGAGATGGTGGAGGGCAAGAGCAAGGGCAAGCAGAAGGAGATAGCTAAGCAGCAGGAGAAGCAGAAGCAGTGAAAGCAGCAGAAAATGAAGAAGGCAGATGTTGAAGGATAGGGGCAGGGGGATGATGAAAAAGAAAAAGAAAAAAAAGGCAAGCAAGGAGGAAGGGCCAGAGGGGAAAGGGAAGAAGAAGGAGAAGGAGACCAACATTAGGGTGGAACTGGCAACAGTGGTGGGATTACAGGTACATCTGCCTGAGGATGGCATGGTCATGGCAGGTAAGATTGCTTCATGCTTAATATTGGTTTCATTTCTTTTGCATGGCTGACAGTTCCAATAGATGTTGCTGGCCCCTCTACTGACCCTCTGTGCAAGGGCTCTGTAAGTATGCAGGAGATGGCAGCTGGTGTAGGTAAGTCACCAACTCCCATGTCTTCTCCTACCACACAGCAGGGGTGTGCACCTATCAACCCCCTTGATTTCTCAGCACCATTTGAAGCTCTTTGTCACCATGTTGGATGTGGTTGGAGGCTGTGAGATGGGTGCTGATACTGAATACATGGTCAGAGGTTATGTACATTTGAAATGTAATGGACAATATACTGGATGATCCTGCCCTCATATCCATTTTTCCTTTCTGGTCCAGGCCCTTGCTCACCACCACCACCACCACCACTTTTTCCTCTTCCTCTTCCTCTTCCTCTTCCTCTTCCTCTTCCTCCTTCTCCTTCTTTTCATCTCTATTCTCACTGCCCTCTGCCTGGACCTCTAGTTCCTCACCCCCCTCATTCTCACTATTCTCCTCACTATCCATGCCTTCATTGGACTCCACATCAGGATTGAATGAGTTCTTCAGCTCCTACTGATTGGCCACCCATATTGATATATATGGGTTGTCTTAACCATTGTCAGTATGATACAAGCTAATGCAGTGACTGACCTACATATGAGTGGATGACACATGTCATTATACTATTCAATTGCCTGTGTCAAGATGCCCTTGGTGATGGTGACCAAGGGAATTCTGGAAGGAATTAAACCTCCAAAGGGCCTACCAAAGAATTGGTTGAGCCACTTTACATCAGCCAGATACTTAGTCCAATCTATGTGAGATCAGTAGCCAGATATGGTGTATGGTTGTGAATGTTGCAAATACTCACCTAGATCCTCAATGAAAACTTGGCTAATATTGGGGCAGTTATTCCTGTGATGCCAGTAATACATGCTGATATATACCAGTTCATGATGCCTGACCAGGATCTCTATGGCAATGAAATGGTCAAAGTCCTGGGAATGCCACTTTGGTTCCATGTTCAGCATGTGGATGCATTTGTCCTCAAGTTGGTTCCATATGATGTTGAAGTGCACAAGGTTCTGGGCAAGAACCAGCCATTGCTTATATGGTGTAATTTGGAGCTCATTGGCCTTGTAGTGGAGGACCGTGGCAAGAGTGTATTGGTGAAACAGCAGTTGGATTAGTAGTTGCATATAAAGGTAGGAAAGCTGAAAGAGGGTCTTAGCTTGAATGCTGTCTGATGAGGACTGATTGATGGAGAGCATGCTGGTAGAAGTGGGCTTTGTTTTGTAAAGCTCCTCAAGTGTGGTGTTGATGATAACCACAAGGGTGTTCTTGTTGGGTCATTGTGATGGGAATGTATGGTAGTTCATGTTGCCAAGGTGGTGCAATGTGGATGTGCTTGGCCGGCAAAATGTCCAGACACCTGCTCCAATTGTCTTATAGTTACATTCACATGGGAAACCAATGTTCCAATTGGACATATCCACTACCACCATCAATGTGGCTAATCAGGAACATTCCTGGATCAGGGTTGATAGTACACATGCTTAACAATTAGTAATATTCAGCATGTTAAGCATCTGTATATATATGTATGTGGAAGTGTATACATGGATATAGTGTGATACACAGTATCCACAATATGCCTGCACATGTATAGCATGATGTATATATATACAAGTAGTAAAATATGCAGTACACCAATTGATACTACATGTGTATCTAGCAATGCATACTACCCAACCATGTTAGGCAGTGCATGAATGTATGTAGTACTTCTATTGATGTTCAGCAGGTTTGGCAATTATGTATGTATCCAGTGAAATATAATCAGGTGTGAAGCATATTGGATAGTAGGTGCAATGATGTCCTGGAGGTTCAGCACTTTTACAGGTGCATGTTATGAAGTGTATACATATAGCATGACATGTAGTATGTCAATTGATACTTGGCAGGTTCAGCACCTGTGCATGTATGTGTAGTAATTTGTATATAAGTTCAGGAGCATATCTACTATAGCAACATCTGGTGATGTTTGGCAAGTTTGGTGGGTCAGGCCTACACATGTAAAGGGCAATGTATATATGACCCAGTTGTAAAATACATAGTACATTATGTAAAGAGTGAATGGAGCAATGGATAGCAATGTTTAGTGAGCTCAGCAAGCACTACACATGTAGCATGGAGTAAGGGCAGTAATGATCCATCCACAATTATGGTTCACAGTGAGTGGGTCCACATGACAACATGCTAACCCCACACTTTTAATCTGCCACACGCAAACCTATTCTACTTCACCATCACCATCCACCATTTAACCCATATGCTGTCTCATCCATCCCTGACAGACATGTCACACCATAGTCAACATAGTTTTGCCCTCTGTAACCATAGCTGCCAGTCAATTCCCTGCAAAAGCCAGCACTGTGGATGTATCCTGTGGACCAAGGAGGGTAGCACTGCAAGATGCCACTTTGCCAATGCTAAGCTGCACCCTGGCTGCAAGGTGTCTTGCCTAGTGGCTGTCAGCAATATTATATGTGGAATGCCACCAAGAACTACCATGCTATGGTGATCAAAGGCATGGTCATGACTGGTATCTCCTTCAAAGCCATCAATGAGTTTTTTGCAAAACACATACCAAGCTGGAACATGGGTCAGGTGAATTGGCAACTGCTAGTTACACCAGGATATGTATGTGTGGTTATTAATGACTGGATTGATTCAATTCAACAATGCAGCTCAGGCAGTGATGATGCCATAGAGGTTGACAAGCCCGACATCAATGACAGTGATAGAGGGAATGATGACAACAACAATGCCAGTGAAGTATTGCATGGCCTTATAGTTACCAATGTCAACAAAGACTTGACCAGCCATGTATTGTCTGCAGCACTGTCAGAGCCATCTGGACTGTCTGTCAGGGCTGTTGTGTTCCTCTAACTTCATCTACAGCCATGCTGCTTACCATACCATAGCCACACCCCCTTGCAAATCAGGCTGCTCTATGTCCCAAACCCCAGCTGTGCACATACAAGTCATGAATGTGCCACACTTGACCTTGGCTCAGTCAAATGCCACCTCATGGCCAGCCAGCTGAAGGCCATTCAAGGACTCAAAGATATCCAGTACAAGGTCACCAGGCTGATGAAGGTAGAATAGAATGCACCAGGAACACTAATGCTTATGATAGAATGGGTAAATTCCACTCTCCCATTTCCTCACTATACTGATGTTCATCAGTCCAACTCTGGCTTACACTATGCCTCATGGAATACTGCATCAAAGATATGCATATATTTAAGGTATCCTACATGTCATGAAATGACTTCAAGGCTATGCTCATCAACATGAGGTCAAGTGCAGAGAATATACAAAGGTGGGTCCTGATCCAAGATCAGGACTGCATCATCAGTGGTATGGACTATAACATCAACACAATGTAAGTATCTCACAGCCCCACTCTTCCTGTCTTCACCGATCATTTGCACAGATCACCCAACTTTGCATATCACTTATATGGGGCAGAGCATGACCAATATGAATAGACCCTTGCTGTCCTCACTTGAGTAGTCCCCCTATGGCCCCCAGCTCCCATCCCCCACATGGCCACTCACAAGTGGAAGACTGGAAAGATCCTTGAGATGGTGGCACATACAAATGGCTGGCTCCAACTCCATACAAATGTCCTCAAACAATCCTATGATATACCAGCAAGTACTGTACTTAAATGCAGTCATAGCAACTGTGGAGTCCATGTGATCCTACCAGAGCAGTCAGTTACTGGGTCTGGCATAGCAGCAGATAGGACACATCACCACCTAAACTCATTGCAAATATGGCTGCATCTGGATGTGAAGATCCATATAGATGGAGAAATATGGGTATTGTAAGAATATATCAAAACTCTTCTTATTGTTGCAGAGTGGCAGTTCTTCCTAGTGAGTGGATGTGTTGAAAATATCATGCATACTTTTCATGGAAAAGATGGGCTCTGGATTGGGCAGTGCATCTCAACATTTCTGACATTAGCTGAGTTGAAGTAAATGCCTTTTATCAACAAGCTCCCAGCTGAATGATGGCTCACCAATCAATAGAGACCTTGGGAACAACCAGCATGACAGGCCCCTTGCTCCAGAAACCATCATGAATTCAGAGGGCAGAGACCAACAAATACATATGTAGGCAGGATTTAATGAGGTACTTCTCATGTCATACAAGGAACTGGTCTGTTAGGAGACCAATCCAGCAGGTGCCAAGTCCAGTCTGTACATTCTCTGCAAGATCAACATTGGACTGATGTTCAACAGTTAAGGTAATCTTTCATACTTCATCAACAAGGTGGAGAGATTGCAGACTATGAGCCTGTGGTTGAAGACAGTGGAGGATGCTTCTATGCACAGCATGATAGATACCTTCATGCACGTGCTACATACTCACCTGACAGGCCTGGTGAATCCATACATGTACTAATCTATTCGATAAACTCTTGTATCATGTAATGCTACTCATATTTTGCTGATTGGAGCTAGGTTGGGGCTGGGCTTCTTGTTAAAATAAGTTGGAAACAAGGTTCTCTGTTGTCATGTTATGTATTTTACCATTAATGTTTGAATATAAAATTTTTGAATTGTTACCAAATGAAGAACATTTCTAATGTTTATAAAATATGAATTTTAATACTAAATCTCTAATATATTTAATATTTCTAGTTGATATTTATTTATGAATAATGTGGAATTATTACCATTCTAATGAAATAAAAAGTGACATTTCAACAAATATTTGATAATCAAATATATATGCATAAAATATTGATTACATTCATTGAAGGGATAACATTTGAAATTTTGAAAATGGATTATTAAATAAAAATAGTTTATATTTTGCACAATATAAAATATAAATTCATGAATTACAATAATATATCTGATGTATATATTTAATATAATATTAGAGAGTCAAAAATATGAACAATCAAAATTACCATCCATAGTTGCTGTTAATGTTAATGTTTATAAAGTATCAAACATAATATTTTTTGTTGGTTTTATTATATTATTCATTAAAGTAACATTGGCAACAGAAGGAGTTTTTAAATTATTGCTTTAAAGATTTCACAGATTTACATAAAGAAAGCAAGTTATTTACTCAAATGGAAAATATAACTTGAATAACTCTATATAGATATTGTAGATATGCATTTTCTCAGCTGGTGTTTCCTATATATTGCATATTTCAATTTATCATTAAAGTACATATGCTTTCTATATTCTACTGATATATATGCTCAACAACCATATAGCTTTAGTCTATATGAATCTCAATGACATCAAATCATATCAAGAGAATTTATTATTGAATAAATTTGATTAATATTATTACATTAAATCTATCTTATAATAATGAATGCAAATGGGGAATTTTATATATATTGAGGTCCTGTTGCTGCAATATCTGTTATTTTCATATTGATTATCATGACTAGAAATAAAAATAGTATATTGATAGCTCAAATATATCATAAAATACATATCAATAAACTTTACATCTAATAAAATTTTGAAGGTGATTCAGATTATTGGACAAAATATATGATATAATATAAATTAAATTAGTTTTGAAGTTATTTTATCTGTGATTATAAATAAAAGATTTAGTTTATACTATTAACTAATAATTATTAGTTTTTATGACATTTTATAAAATATTATAACAATGTATATTGCTATATAGCTATCTATAATTGTTAGATTGTTATTCTAAGTTTTATGTTTAATTCAACAAATACCCAAGCTGTGTACTCTTTTAAAAATTTCAAAGTTAAACTAATAGTTTGAATCTACCTCTAACTAATTAAATGTCCAAAAGTCAAGTCATTAAATAAACTCAGTTGTATTTTAATTGCAATTTACTAGCAGAAATTTACTAACAATTAAATTATCTTGTAGAAGCAAAGTTTCAATAACTTTACCTTCTATACTTATAAATAAATATTAAAATATGAATATGTTTACAATTATAATTATCTCTAATTAATATTTTGTATCTCACACTTCTTATAAAGTATTAATTATATATGATCTTTATTATATTGCAAATTTTAAAGTCTCAAATGTGTTCATGATTATTGTAGAATGCTCTAAATACATTATTCAATGATTCAATCACTATTTACATCCAAATAAAGTTATTGATTTTAAAACCACAATATGTAAACTAAAAAAAGTGAACAGAAACATTATATATTTGATTAATTTATTTATTATATATAATAGTATTGATAAGAGAAAGGAGTCCTTCCATGGAAAAAGTACTTTCACTAAGGGGGTAAATTGTATCACAGACTCTTTGTGGCCTGGGAAAGGATATTAACCTCCATCACTGCCAACATGTGGACCATCATTGTCCCCAGCATTTTTGATACATCCCACCACTTCTGAAATGTGGGCATCATTGTCCTAATCCACATTGTTCATAAAGCATAAGACAGCATGTCCAGTCCTCATCATGCCAATATCACACTCAACTCCCCTACCTCCTTTCCAAGGGTGAGTTTTTATGCATCCATATCTCTCAATCTGATCATTGAGTCTAAATCCTAGCACTAGCACTAGTTTCAATTGATGTCCCTTCTACTGTCTCTCCCTATCAAGATCCTTTGCACAATCTCCAGCTTTGTTGATGGTGCAACCATAGTAGCATTCTGCTGCACTTGTTCCTAGTTAAATGACATGGCAGCCAGGATGCAACACATCCACATAAAGTTCATTTTGAGTTGCAGTCCAAACCCTGCTGTTCTCTGTAGAGGGCCCTGCCATTGACTGAGGATGGAGGTTGAACAGGGTGGGATGATGAATACACAGGGCCTCCATATGTCTCTGCTGAAGAGTGTGAATGCAACAATTATTAACATCCTCAGCACCAACTCCATATGCAAGATCTAGCACATTTTCTCAGTGTCCATGTGCTCTGTTTGCTGCTTAGATGAGCCACTAGCATCTCCATCAACTTCATATAGTTGATCAGCCTCCCAATGGATGCCAATAAACTGCTGAAGGTACTGTTGGACATATGTATTATTGTCCAACATCTTCCCCAGATCGGGATATTCACTTCAACATGTTCTGGCTAATCTCAGTGTTCACAATGAAATTGTTATGATATACTATATTTTCAAACTTTTTAACTTAGCACACTCGTGCACTACTTTACAAAAACTTTCAGACTTCGAAGTCACGTGATGTGCATGTGACTGTGGGAAACTGCACATGACCTATGGTCTAGACAAACATGTTGCACACACGCCTTATTAATTTCCGTTCTTTCTTTCTCATCATTATCATCTTTCTCTCACGACATCTTCTTTCATCTATCTATATCAAGTAGTTATTCCCATGGACCCTGTGGTCCGTGCACCATCCTGTAACTTATATAAACTAGCTGTAGTTGACTGGACTCCCCAGTCTAATCCATTTATACCTTGCGACCTACGTCCTTGCAAGTGTATTAAAGAAGACCGCCTCGACTCTATTCTTTACTCTCCTCCCTTCTCTTATCGTTTGGTTTGGTGTAGCCTCAGCAGAGTCCTGCCAGTGTTCGCTCGAGTATGCTCGCAACACTTGGATTAGACTTCTATACACTGCCCAGACTCTAGGGCCAAAAAGAACCCACTGGTGTTTTCCAGACTTCATTTTCTTTTACGTTTGACGCTTTAGAACGTGGGGCAGTACCCCAAGCTTTTGTCTCATTACATAGAAACCTTCTCAGTCCCTCCATTGAGGTGATAGCCACACAAGGGTCATGCCTTGTTTGTGAAGAGCAATATGGGAACCACTGTCATCGTGCAGCCTGTAGCTGAGCTTATATCGCTGTGTTAGTCCCTCAAGTGATTGGGGAGGTAGAGCATCAGTTCCTAGTTCTTTTACGTTAGTATATGTGCCAGTTTGTTCCTGGGCTTTGTGGACCCCAGAGAACCCATTATGAGACCTTATGGAGAAGAAGATATTACCTCTGGTCGAAAGTTTATTTTTTTAGATTTTCTACTTGCTGCATCCCTTGAGCTTGGTTGTAAGATACCTCACAGTAAGGATTAAGCTGGCTTGCATTCACACAAACCGAACAGTGCAACAACCCTGACCGGTTCAACCCTCTGCTGCTCCAGTAACTCCTCCTTCACCTCCTTCCCCACCAAAAAAGCAAATCCCTTATACTGAAAGATACTCCGACGCCCAACTTGCCCTCTTTCGTTATGTACAGCTTCAACGTAACAGGCATCGAAACAACTACTTCACTGATTCATTCTTCCTCCAACACCATCGTCCCCCCACCTCTCATTAAAAAATGTCTTCTGTTGACATCAACGATCTCATCAACTGCCTGGACATGCTCACCTTGAGCAAGGAGTGCTCCAACATATCCAAAAAAATTGTCAATCCCAGTAACTGGGGTGGCAATCGCTCAAAGTTTCGTGCCTGGTGGATTAAGCTTCGACTCTGGGTCGGTGCACAGGATTGGAAGGACAACCGCGTCTGCATGGTAGCAGTCCTGTCTCAATTTGAGAAAAAGGCTGAGGGCTTCGCCCAAATTACACTAGAATGATACTTAGAAGAAGAAGAAACCGAGATCCCGATAGCGGCAGGATCCATGGTAACCACACTGAAAGGCATGGTGGCTTGGCCTAAGTGGCCCAGATTGAGATCAAAGAGTACTTCCAGATCGAGATACTGGCTCATGAGAGCCTTAAAAAGCTACAAGCCTTAAGGCAAGGGTCTAGGCCCATAGATTTGTTCATCCAGGGGTTCGTCGTCCTGGTAAAGGAAGCAGATATCGGGGTGGACTTTGCCCTTGAATTGCTCAAAAAGGCTGTCAACTATTGCATATATTATCAAGCGAAGATGACAGGAAAGGAGTCTGATGACTACCTAGAGCTCTGTGGAAACTACCGAGCAATCGGTAGGAACTTTGAACAGATCGCAATCAAGCACAGTCTGCCCTCTTGCCCTGCCCCTTCTTCATATTGCCCTCAGTTCGCTCCCCGTCCTCCGCGGCCTTATGGCCAACAATATTATCTGCCCCTACCATGACCTCCTCCAGGTAACCACTCCCATTTCACTCCCACCGGTATGCAGCTGGGTAGAGGAGCCCTGATGGAGATAGATGCTCAGCAGACTCTCCCATCTTGGCCTGATACACATACCTGTTACGGATGCAACAAGGTTGGCCACATATGGCCTGATTGCTTGCAGAACCCTAACAAGCGAGCCCCGCATCCGCCACAAGTACGGCAGCAATACATTTGGGATTATGAAACAGGTGCTTTTGTGCCTGCTGCACCTTACCAGCCACCCATGCAGCATGCCCAGCACCAATACAGTCATCCCCTCTCTCCTCCTCCAACCACCGCTCCCGTCCCGTCTGCTCCTCTGGTTGTCGCTCAGCAAGCAGCAACACCGTCCTTTTATTCAGCAGAAGCTGAAGCTTACTACAGAGATAAATTCGAAGTAGAAGTAAGGCCAAAGGCGGCCTCCTTTTTAAATTAAAAAAGTCTGTGAATGATGAGGGTGTTCATGGACTAGACAATTACACTTCTTCTTCTGTTTCTCTTTTCTCTTGTAATATCTCTACTGATCTTGTGGACTGCAATGAGTCAGACTTCCCTGTATGTACTTTGGACGATCTTCTTGGCAATATTATTCCCCATTCCGAAAGAGCAACTCAACAAAGTATGAGTGCGGCGCTGGAATTAAAACAAAGCATGCTTAATTCTCTTTTTCGCCAAGTAAGAAATTCTCCTAATTATAAATCCCTCAATTCTCCTGATTCTATTTTTATTTGCACAAGCACGTTGTCATTCGGTGGCGAAATGTCACTTGAGACACATGCACTGAATTATGAAGATGGAAGTTGGCGATCTTGATCATTTAAGTCCCTTCTAGATTCAGGCGCTTCTCACACTTTTATTGACAAAAACTATGTCCTCTCTCACGGTATCCCTACTTATAAAATTGCTAACCCTATTTCGGTGAAAAATGCTGACAGCTCTAACAGAGCTATAGGCCAAGTAACCCATGCTGTCACTTTAATTATTGGGATTGCCGGCCATTACAAGGTCCTGGAAGCCTATGTATCAAAACTAGAAACCCACTGCCTCATTGTTGGTTATGACTGGCTGGCTTGGCACAATCCCACTATAGATTGGGTCTCTAAAACTATTTCATTTCCTCGTTGCACACCCTACTGTCGTATTATGGGTGATGGACCTTTTAACGAACCTATCAAGCTTATTTATAATCATAGTATAGAAGAAGGACTCAAGGAGAAAGTTCCCGAAACATATCATGACTTCCTTGATGTATTTTCTGAGAACGAATCTGAAAGAATGCCAGAACGAAAACCCTGGGATCACGCAATAGATCTGAAACCAGACTTTGCTCCCAAAAAGGGTAGAGTAATTCCCTTATCGGATGTGGAAATGGACGAAGTATGCATGTTCATTGGAAAAGAACTCAAGAAGGGTTATATTCACCCGTCGAAGTCCCCTCAAATGGCACCAGTATTCTTTATACCTAAAAAAGACAGAAAAAAAAGACTTGTTATGGACTATCGATATTTAAATGAAGGAACTATTAAGAACACCTATCCTCTACCCCTTATTTCCACATTGATTGATCACCTTAAGGGTGCAGACATGTTTACAGCCCTTGATCTTCGATGGGGTTACAACAACGTATGAATTAAGGAAGGTAACAAGTGGAAGGGAGCCTTTGTTACTCCCATAGGCACATATGAACCAACTATTATGTATTTTGGGATGACTAACTCACCCCCTACTTTCCAGCAAATGATGAACAACATATTATTGGATTGGCCAGTTCCCACACACCTCAAACAACTGCAAGGCTTCCTCAGACTTTGTAATTATTACCAACGATTCATAGAAGGCTTTGCAGACATCGCATGCCCATTGAATGATCTTACCAAAAAAGACATACTATTCAAATGGGAACCAAAGCACCAAGTTGCATTTGATTCCTTGAAAGCCAAATTTAAGGAATCACCCCTATTGGCTTATCCTGATCAAGACAAAGAAATGCATCTTGAAATGGATGCCTTGGATATTGCCACAGGGACTGTGCTCTCGGTTAAATGCGATGATGGTCTCTGGAGACCCTGTGCCTTCATTTCCCACTCTTTCGACAGCGCTGAGTGCAACTACCCTATTTATGATAAAGAACTCTTGGCAGTATTTGAGCATTAGAAGAATGGCAACACTACCTAATCAGTAGGGAAGGTTTTGAGATCTGGACAGATCACAAGAATCTCGAATATTGGAAGAAATCCCAAACCTTATCTGGTCGTCAGGCTTGATGGCACGTGCTTCTTCAGGAGTTTAATTATGTATTTGTTTATAAACTGGGTACATCAATTGGCCATGCAGATGCTTTATCTCACTGACTGGACCATGGTGATGCTGTCACAGATCACAACCAGAACATTACCATTTTACCTCCTTCTCTTTTCATTAACAATGTTGAACTTTCTTCATCTTTTTACAAAAAAATCATAAAAGAATCAGAAAAAATATGAGAGGAATCCTTTAACGAATATACTTATGACTATGATAACTATATTTTCAAGAACAACAAAAACAAAGTCTTTGTTCCTGAACCTCTATGTACAGAACTTCTCACTATTTGTCATGACTCTTCTATTGGTGGACATTCCGGACAAGCTTGCACTTCTCACCTTCTTACTTGTCATTTCTCGTGACCAGGAGTCACAAAAGACATTAAAAATTATGTAGATAGCTGCCAAGTGTGCACCCAAACAAAGGGAAAATCAATGGCACTGGCAGGCAAACTCCTTCCTTTACCCACTTCGAAATGACCCTGGGAAGATTTATCTGTTGATTTCATTATGGGTTTACCCGCTTCCCACGGATATACTGCCATTTGCATTGTTGTCGATCGATTTTCCAAAGAAGTTGTTTTTATTCCCACCTATGATATGGTTTCTTCAAAGGACTTAGCTATTATTTTCAGAGACAATATTTGGTGTATCCACGGACTCCCTTCTACGATTGTTTCTGATTGAGGACCCCAGTTTGTTTCGGACTTTACTTCCAAATTATGTAATCTTCTTTCTATTTCTCAGAAAATCTCCACAGCCTACCACCCCCAAACTGATGGACAAACAGAGTGTATTAATAGAGAACTTGAACAGTATCTCTGCTCTTACATAGCCAAGCGACAGACCGAATGGGCCGATTGGCTCAAAGTTGCTCAATTCCATCACAATAATTCCCTCACCACCAGCACCAGCACCATTCCTTTCAACATCACACATAACTACGCCCCTTGCATGGGCTTTGAAGGAAAAGCTAAAGGCATGGGAAAAGAATTCAGCATGGAGATGGGAAAATCCCATAAAGAAGTAGAAGATGCATTGGAGGAAGCTAGAGAAAGAATGAAGAAACAGTCAGAATCCAAAAGATCCAACGCCCCCAATTACAAGAAAGGACAACAAGTTTGGCTCTTGGCCGAACATTTGAAGCTCCCTTACACGGCAAAGAAGTTGACACAAAAATGGATTGGTCCTTATGAAATCCTCGAAGTCCTTCCTAATGCCATTAAACTCAAATTGCCAAACTCTATTCATATTCACCCTACTGTTAACATCTCACACATTAAAACATATTGGGCAACCCTTCCGGGTCAACCAGTCTCACACCCAGACGCAATCAAAGTTGATGAAGAAGGAGTAGAGCAATTTGAAATTGACTACATTGCAGCATCACATCTCAAAAGCTGCCAGCTTCAATACCTCATACACTGGAAAGGTTATGATGAATCCGATAGGACATGGAAATCAGGCGACAGAATTAATACTGCCCCTCAGGCAGTTGCCAATTTCCACAAAAAGAATCCCTCAGCTCCTTGGAAACTTCGTGGCCTTACCCTTGGAGACTTTTCTTCTCTTTTCTCACAATATGAAAACTTTACTGAAACCAATTATCATGGGACTCGTCTGGAATTTGAGTCTTAAAGGGGGAGTAGTGTTATGATATACTATATTTTCAAACTTTTTAACTTAGCACACTCGTGCACTACTTTACAAAAACTTTCAGACTTCGAAGTCACGTGATGTGCACATGACTGTGGGAAACTACACATGACCTATGGTCTAGACAAACATGTTGCACACACGCCTTATTAATTTCCGTTCTTTCTTTCTCATCATCATCATCTTTCTCTCACAATGTCTTCTTTCATCTATCTATATCAAGTAGTTATTCCCATGGACCCTGTGGTCCATGCGCCATCCTGTAACTTATATAAACTAGCTGTAGTTGACTGGACTCCCCAGTCTAATCCATTTGTACCTTGTGACCTACATCCTTGCGAGTGTATTAAGGAAGACTGCCTCAACTCTATTCTTTACTCTCCTCCCTTCTCTTATCGTTTGGTTTGGTGTAGCCTCAGCAGAGTCCCGCCAGTGTTCGCTCAAGTATGCTCGCAACAGAAATGGAAGAGTGGGATGGCATGCAGTATATCAGGGAGACACGTGCTGAGATGCAAGTAGGGCTTGTAGTGCTTGGGAGGTGTATATACATAAGTAAAATAGATCTAAATCTGTATAGGTGAAGCACATCTCTTGGTAATGGATGTATGCTATCCCTTTGTATGCATATGGACTTCCACTGATAGCAATACATATTCATCGACACATTATGAACACCCTATGAACAGCCACAAATATACTATGAACATGCCACAAACATACTATGAGCATGCTATGAACACCCTGTGAATATACTACAAACACATTGTGAATGCTCCTGCTAAACCTGGCTACAACCATGCACATATATGTATCATGCATCCATACTACAAGGACATTACCAAACATTCATTTTCATATATCCATTATAGCTTCCCTAGCTTGTTCATAGATCTTGTTGAATGTTTGTGGTGTATTCATAGAGTATTCATGACAACATTGTTTGTGGCTCATTCACACCTTACAACCCCCTCTCAGCTCAAAGGGTCTGAGGCCAGAAGCATATCCACAGCCACTGGAAGCATATCTGGGGGTACACTCCAGTGCATTCTAGTACTCTTTTGTGCAAGCTCTGCTTAGTCATGGAAGCATCTCACCATATATGGCAGTCATGATCATGATATCACAGAAGCATGTTGATATATGTATGGAAGCATCTCATAGCCACTGAAAGCATCTCCCAGTCAGGATGGAAGTGTCTTTGAGGCACATTCTGACACTCTATTGTGCCAACTCTGCTCATTTGAAGCATTCCCATGGAAGCATCTCCCCACACAGGTTTATATTTGTATTTTCACATATGTGCAATCTAGCACTAGTTTGTGCCTCAACCAATTCATTTATTTCATTTCATCCTACAATATAATCCAAAACTCATTTATGCTTGATCAACCAGTTGAATTTCATGGCATAGTCCAGTAGCAACAAAATGTGCTAGGTTGCAATATCAAAGGAAAATCATTTGTCAGACCATTCATATCAATCCAAACAAGATGTAGTTTCAATGAAAACAAAATAACATCTGCTCTTTCACTGACATCACAAACCAACAAAAAATCTACAACATACATAGATGTCCAAGAATGGAAAGAGTTTCCTTTTTAGGAAATGGCAAATACAAAAATACATAATCCAGTGTGAGAAATTTAATTTCTTTGCATCTTGACTTCAAACCACCATCATCTTACCATCCCACCTTGCCATTACCATCATGCCTAGAGTTTGTAAAGAATGTGGGCTTGAATTTGACAATAGGAACCTACATGACAAGCACCAGAAAAAGTGTGTCAAGACTGTGACATTTGTTGCTTACAATGCATAGGAGATCACCACCACAAGACATGAAATGGTACCTTTCTGTGCTATTGCTCACATCCCAAGTGTCCCAAAGATCAAGGTTTTGCCACCATTGATGCTTTGCAAAAGCATATGAAGAATCTCAAGACCAATTGTTTGGGTCCAGAGAAAGGGGTTGGTGCTTGAATAGAATGGCCAGCATCACTTTGATGGTAATTATATTATGTAAGCAATCTGCCCAGCAATCTTCCTTGGCAGACAGCTCCCATGCTGCTGCATTACAAATCAGAACCACCAACATGGCTCAGGTAGGTCAAGTACAATCTAGCGCTTGTTTGCACCACTCATCCTCATCCATGCTAATGTCAGGCAAATCCTTCTATGCAAGACCAGGATATGAAATCCCTTTCACCCATGGCAGTGGATGATGTTGTCATGAGATCCCCACACATGGACTTTAACCAGGTATGTATACAATGTTGCAAAGTACATTCTAGTGCAGGTTTATGCCATCAATAGGTAGCCAGCCCAAGGTTCACCAGTGAGATGGATGTCACATCACCTCATTCTCTGGAGCCAGCCTCTCCCATAAGCATCGAAAAGCCCTCTTTGATGGTCAGTGAAATTATATATCTTCCAAGCCATGCCAATGGTCTAATAGTCATGCTTGGCAGTCACTTGTCAATACAACCATGCAAGAGCAGTTCACATCAGGCACCAACACAAACAATCCAACTTTAATGGTGGATAAACATGACCTTTTAGATCCTCATTTCATTCAGCATTCCTACTTGACCACTTTGAATCTGGTGGTCAATGCAGAGTTTCACTTCTTGGTCTGTCAGCTTTGCAAGGAAGCTATAGTCACCTCTACAATATAGAGCCACATCACAAACAAACATCCAGAACTCTCATCTGCATTTACCTTGGATGATTTTCCAGCAATGGCCACAAAACTACAACTAACATCATCACTTCCTACAAACATTGCTGGACTAAGATCCATTGTATATAGTCTGACTGTATGCAATGCTCTTGCATGCCAATACTGCACAATGGTCATAATGAAATACAAGAAAATGAGGGACTATCTTATATACCATCACCAAGATCAACCCATCCCCAACACCTGGTGGTCCTGCACAGCACAAAGAATGAAAGCAGAGGGTGCTGGCAGCCAGCATACTTTTTGGGAGATCACAGTCATGCCAACAGCAGGACCAAATGCAATCACAGAAAAACTGATGCAAGACTTGAATAAGCAGCTCAAAAACATTCAGGTTTCCACTGATCATCAACTTGTCAGTCCTTGGCTACATACCACATGATGGCATGAATACATGGCAGAAATTGGGCTGCCCATAGATCAGCTACATTGCTGGATCACATTGCCATGACCTGACAAGATGGACTACAAGAACCTTTATGAGATCATAGAGTGTTACTTTCAACAAGCACTGGAGCTTATTGAGATGAGAAACAAGCTAGTTCTCCAATATCTCAATTCACCAGATCCTACCAAAGGTGAGTCAGCCACCCACTGGCACAAATGAGCACTAGTTTGCACTGATCCACCAACCAATGCTTCAAGTTATTGCTCACTGTGTTCGTCATTATAGTAGTATCAACAACATGCCATTCCACAAGCACATGCTTGATGCCACCATGAGGAACCACATTATGCCTGTCATTTGCATCATTGCCATGCTCTTGCAAAACCTGTGGCTGATAGAAGGGGTGGAAAACTTCAACTTTGCCATCACTGACCTGGTGAACATGCTGCAGGACCAAGCAGAGGAGTCACAGATCATACAACAAATATATGCCATGCTAATCAAAATGTGGACCACCACCTGGCCCAAGCTGACCAACTTGAGATGCATCACAGATCCCACCAAGGCTTGACTTGCTCTGCTGACCTTGAACCAAGATGGATCTTTCAAGAAGCCCAAAGAGGTCACCAGGATTATTGCAAAGCTAGAGTGCATGCAGCTCATGTTCCTGAAGGAGATGAGAACACATACAGACTCTCAGGATGATACAATAGAAGTCATGGCCTGCAATGCTCTCCAGCCATGGTTTACAGAGAAGACCTACTCTACCTTTGCCTGTCTATGCTCTCTACAACACAGAGCATCAGTGATCTCATACAACATGATGGGACTACCATGCATTTGGTGGACTGACATGACAGGCTGGACATCCCTCAAGTACAAGGGCAATTCTATCTCCTTCTTGGACATCTGCAACATCTTTCAAGATACTGAGAAGGCTCTGGTATCTACCTGGGAAAAGAAGGTCTTGCATGGACTTGTCCTCAGAATTAACTATGTAGATGTGGTGAATGATCTCATCAACAAGGACATTAGTTACTCCTTCCTTTTCAATCCTGGCAACATATGCTTTGAAGACTGCTTGCCTGGTGCAAGTGGTCATCAAGGGTGAAGGTGGCTTTTCCAGGTTCCTTTTGCAGCAGGACAATGAGTTGATTTGGAATCATCCAGCACTACAGGACTGGCTGCAAGTGTTACGAACCTCTTTTCTCACCCCTTTCTTTGCTAGTCATGTGACCACCCTTCACACTTTCACAAATCACGTGACCTTATCTTTTCCCATCACGTGACTGTGCGAACTAGGTCTAGACCTATAACATGTGTCAACCTCATGTATTTAATCTCCGTCAGTCTAGAATGTCTAGCACTGCCTCCTATTAATCTCCGTCTACCTTACTCATCATAGTTTACTAATACTCACACGATTCATCATTATGTAGCCTCATGCACATGGACCAGCGTCATAATAAGTACAAACATGTAAAATGTATATATATCTTGAATCCAATGCCCCAAGAACTCTAGTCAAGTTCTTGTTGGGATTCCCTCTCAACTATCTCTTCTCTCTACAGTCAGTTTGTGTGATTGAGTGACCCAAGTCATTATTTGATTTGAGGTTGCCAACAGTCACTATATTAGTAGAAGTACTAGTTACCTGTAGAATACTTTAGTAGTCACTAAAGTAAGAAGCTACAGTACAAAAATGCTAAGTACTCATGATTATGTAATATGGTGGCTATACAACCGCACACTGTTTGCTAACTCCAACAGAACTGTATACATGTCAATGTATGAATTTTTCTTCTAATATTGTAATATCACAATACATGGATAATGAGACGGTATATTATAGAACAATCTGGAGAGCAACTTGTGGAAATGCTATGAATGCAAATTTGGACCATTGTTGCAGAAGTGATGCAGGTAGGAGCAGAGACATATGAGATTGAGTGACATGCAATACCATCAGGAACTTCAACCCAACTCCTGCATTGAGTCAAGCAAATAACACAGTAATAACTTGAACATACTCACTTATGCATTATTCCCAGCCCTCTCCTGGCCACTCCTGTGCTTGGACCCCTCAGTGCCTTGACTGGCAGTAACCTTTTGTTTTCCCTTTGGTGCCAATGATTTCTTCTTACTGTTACTTGGCATTTCTGGTGCTTTTTCAGGCTCGATTTTGGACAGGTCACTGACAAGTCCAAGTGACTTGGGCATGAAATCTATAACCTGAGGGGTGATTATAGCTGGACCAGGATCATGTGCTTGTGCAGGGATGGAAGTAGACAGGGGTTGCTTGCCAAGAGATGGTTCAGGAGGGGGTTTGTGTATCACCATCATGACAGCCTCAAGACCTGTTGTGGGGGCTGGTGAAGTCGGTGGAGGTGTATGATTGATGGGGATGATGGCAGGGGGTGGCTCAACAATCAGGGCAGCATGTGCAGCTGCTTGTGCTCACACACAACTAAGGAATCCTCCGGATTTTGATGTCAAGTTGGACACTGATTCATTGTCCATAGCTGTGAAGTCACTCCCCTGACCTTTTTCATTCCTGAAGAAAAGCCTGGTATGAAAGTGGTTAGTATGGTTATCATATCTGTAGGCAAACATGTGTGTTGTAATGTTTCAATAACCCCTCCTTCCACTTGACATCTTCACATTCATTAATCACATCCTGGGTAATGTAATAAAAATTGTGATAGTTGAAACAACTGTCCTTCTCTGACCAACATGACTGTGAGCTGATTCTGAGGTGAGCCTGCAATCTGAACATCAGTTATACTACAAGAGTAATCTTCATGGCCCTTACTGACATGGCAGCATATGTGATATGTGGTGCCTCAACCTTATCCATATGGTGGAGAACTGCATTGCATGAGTGTACTGCATGTGAGTCCCCACCATGAGCCATAGGGGGACCTGTAAAGATGTACCTAGCAATCTGGTCATGTAGGAGTTAGTCATAACAATCACAAGAAACAGAACAACCCACCCTTTTGAGATAGAATCCACAGAAAAGTCCTGAGTACATGTCTTCTTCATTGTACTTTCTTCCATTGTCCTTCCACAGGAATGCTGGGAATTCTGTAGCTGACATGTCGATCTTTCTGCTCTCAAGTTTCTTGCAAGTCCTGTTTATTGAATCAGTGAGCATTGTGTAATTACTATAAGTAAAAAACAATACATACTCTTTAGCATTCTCATTGAATGCCTTCACAGACTTAATGGGGCAGAGATACCCAGTGAGCTGCACATGATTGAGACCAAGTTCCAATTTTGAGGTGCTAGAATTGATAGCAGGCTTCATAGTGTCCACTTTCAGGTTTTGAAGAATATACATCAGTAGCTTCTTGCACAGTCAAGCAGAATCACTGCTCCTCATTTCATTTATGGCTTTATTGATCTAAAGATACCTTAGTTGGTTCTCAAGATCCCAATACATGCACATATGTATACATACCTTTTTGAGCATTGCCTTAAGTGTTAATGCACATGAAGGGTCCTCAATGAGCGTCTTGGTACTTGGAATCTTGGAGATGAGGGTATAATAGACCTTTTTGTAGTGAGCAAGTACTTGTGGGGTACTGGAACCTGGTTGCATGATCTGAGCACATAAAATGAAAAAAAGAAACTTACATGCAGTCAAGTGCTTCCTTCCTGGATTTGTGCCTGTCTTCATCTTTGGACTCACTCTCCTCTTGCTCTTCTTGCTTGGATAAGATCACCAGATGGATCACTTTGCTGACATCACAGAACATATTGCAGCAGTGGGTGATAGTGCATCCGGCACCCTTTATGTCTTTAAGGGGGATTCCATAATTGACATCTGACTCAGGGTCTTGCTCTAATCCCATTGAGGAATCAGAGTCTGATTCATTCTCATTGTCAGGTGTGTGGTTGCTAATGGGGTCAGCCTCAAACATAGTAGTCAGTAATAGAACTTACTTCTTCTCATGTTTTTTACCTGTCTTTGGCTTGCTTGATGTGTTTTTTGAAGTCCTGACACATTTTGATAACATGTTATCATGGAATTTGACAGGAGAAAGGATGCATTTATTAGTAGTCATAGTAGTATGTGGTGATAACAGTTGGAGTTTGGACCAGGCATTGCCTTTTGATCTAATCAGTGTGGGAAAGTTTCCATTTATGGGTTGCACATGGCCTTTGCAATATTTTTGTCTGACTTGGAATCACCCATCTGTGCTCAACATCTTGGAATAAGTCTCCATGGTCCATACATAAACCTGTGACTGTCCAGATGAGCCTAGATTCAAGTCAATCTCTACTCTGGCTGTTGACAATGAACAACACACTTTCAGGATTCTTGGAGAACAAGATTTCTATAGAGCTCCCCCTCAAATATTCCAAAGTCTATCGTGTTACATACACATCTGAATCTCCTACACTGCTGGTAAGTAATATTGTTCTGTTATTTTCTATTGCCTTATCAGTATCAACTTTTCAGACAATCAAAATTCAACCTTCTACTACATCTGAGTTACAGAACACAACAGAAATGCTTGCTCTTCAATTGCCTTCAGGTATGTATATTCTGACTTATCTTGTTTTTGCCTATCCCTTTTCAGATGCATGACATTCTCATGCTCTTGAGAGTGAAAAAACTCTTGTGATCTCTTGACTGGACAACGTCAAGACTGCTGAACAAGCTGGTGAGTTCTATATCATAATTTCCAAACATTATGAATTAACTTTAAATATATTCCAGCAAAGTATGATAGTACAAGTTCTACAGAACCTGAAAGTGACTCAGAGATATTGGCAGTGTTCAACACAATCTGAGCAGTACATACACATTCCATACAGCTTATCTTTCCTGAATATCCCATAGTGAAAGCAAATTCCCACTACCAGCAATGTGACATCTTCACATTGATCCAGCACAACTTGGATGAGTTTCTTTATGATAATCAAACATGCATGACTCATTTACACTTTCTAGGGAATATTTGTAGTCGTTTTCTTACTACAATGTGTGTATTTAGCTGTCAATGCCCAATTCCACAACTTTACATCCCCTGATTCCCTTTCAGTTGTATGATGGATGACCTGATCTGTGTTGGGTGTGCAAGGTCATTTACTACAAAAAAGTCCTTGAGTGCCCATGAGGCCCAATGCCTGGCAAGCAAGGCGTTGACAATTGATATTTATTGCTGTTACTGCAGAAACAGCAAGAAGTTGAAAAAACAAAAGCATATGTCACTTAGTAGTTCCCCTCAACCTCACCATGTTGCAAGATTCTTGACTCCTGTTGAGATACAAGGCACTGACTTTCAACCTGAGGTAATGTGTCTGATCTTGTCAGATTATTGACTAAGAACTTACTCAACTCTTAGAATTTAGGAACCATTACCTCAAGCCTCTCAAGCCCCAACCTTGCCTGATCCAGTTGTCTCAGGCCGCTCTGGGTGCCATATTAGACTCCCTGCACACTACCTCAACTACCTACAGTACCTGATGGGCTCACAGGTCTCTGCCATGTCCCACCCATACCCATTCCTTCATCTCCTTTGGCTGGACCTTCTTGGCCCATTCCTCCTTCTGACTAGTTTCAAATGGAACCAGATTCCTCTGGGCTTTTCAAGGTCTTTCCAAATCACCCTACATTTGAGCCTGGTTCAGATATGAATACCATCAATCCACCAACACTCATTCATCAAACCATTCCTTCTTCAGGCCTCAAGAATATTATCCCCCCTTTGGATATCACTTGTCAAAACTTATTCTCAGCATTTAGTGGCACTACTGCCAGGCTGCTCACTTGTTGTCATTTTTTAGGCTCAACAGTGAAGACCAAGGAGGAGACTAATCAGCTATGAAGATATTTACAGGACCCTGCATTCAAACCATCTGAGCAACTACCATTCTCACTTTGTTATGATCTCGCCTTCGTTTCCCCTTCTTTCACTCGATCCTAACCCGATCTACTTACGTAATCCCCGATTAGATCTTGATCTGGATCTCCTGATCTCATCTTCCATTCCACCCGATTAGATCTCACACTTCTCTTCTCTTCCATTCCCCATGCTGCTAACACGCTCTCTCCCACCTCCTATCTCTTAATCTCCGTTCATTCCCTTCTCTCCCTTCTTTGCTATATTTAGTATTAGCTCGTACATGCTTACCCTAAAGTACTTGGTCCGTGCACGTACATAGCTAGTATAAATACAGTGATGAGAGATCAGAACTCCCCAGTTCTTATCTCTTCGTCTTTGACCTTAGTCAGACAGTGAGCCCGCTCCTAGACAAGTATCCAACCTCGCCCAGTAGCTCATCGTTGAGTACCGTGTATCGGAAGTAAGGTCAACCGTCAGGTTGTCATACCTGATACGATCCTACTGGAGTCTAGTCTATTGTATCCTTAGTGAAGGATCCAAACCGCTGAGAGCTTCCCTTCATCTCTTCCCCTCATCACCGCTTACCTTCCCCTTCATCATTCCCTTCTCCCTTTGTTGTTAGAGGCAGTGTTGCCGATCATCGTCCCACGGCAGCAGCCTAGACAGGATCGTAACACACTTGACTGTGAATGCACTCTCATCAGAAAGTATCTATAGGACAACTCAAATCCTTTCCACACACAACATGGCTGGATTCAGAGCTCTTTCAATTTCCCCCTTGTCAAAGAAGAGATCAAGTATGCTTCAGAAACAGACCCAGCTATTCCTTTCATTCAGATTGAACACATCATTCACCATTCTATCACTGACATCATTAAATTTGCATTTGCTGACAGTGTCTCCTCTATGTTTCACATGATGCCTTTCAAATAGCTCTGGACCACCATGAATGGACAAAACATCCACATTTATTCAGAAGCATATACATCCCCCTTGCATGCTTTATGTGCCCGAGGAAATCAATTCCCTCCCCAGGGACCCAGGAGATCATTATGAGTGGGTCATCACACCTTTGGTGCTTTGGTCTGACACTACACAGCTTGCCAATTTCAGTGACACGTCACTCTGGCCAGTTTACCTCTTCTTCAGAAACCAATCCAAGTACACCTGCAGGAAGCCAACTGCAGTGGCTTGCCATCATGTCACATATATTCCCTTAGTAAGTGTTCATTACTCAATGTACTATATAATACTGATGATTATCTAGTTACCCAACAACTTTCAAGATCTCTATATCAATACATACAGAGAGGTGTCAATGGATGAACTATACACCCATTTCAGGTGTGAATTGATGCATGCAATATGGAGGCTTCTCCTTGATGATGACATTGTCAAGGCATACAATGATGGCATACTAATTGAATGCACTGATAGTATTGTTAGGCACCTTTTCCCCTGGTTTTTCAGCTATTCTGCAGACTACCCTGAAAAGTATGTATTGCAAATATCATGGTCTATTTGTGAGCTAACTATAAAGAAATACAAAACAGGGTTCTACTATCATATACCAAATTCCTTGGGGAATGTCCCTGTCCCCGGTATCTCATCAAGAAGGTGGATGTCCTCCAGATGGGGCAACCATCAGATATGCTAACATGCAGAGTAGAAATCTGAATGAACAAGAAGGCATACCAAGCACACATCAAGAAAGCATGCCAGCTGATCTTCAAGCACAGTAAGAAGGTGACAAGCAAGAAGGTCAGCAACTTACTTAAAGAACAATCTTTGATTCCAACCCAGGTAAGTGATAAGAGTTTGATAGTATTTCATTGTTACTGCTCACTTCTACTCTTACTAGAATGCATTTTCTGAGTGTCTCTCAACTGAGGACGTGTTTAAAAAAATTTCCTTTTATTTATCATCAACCTACTCCACAAGTTTAAACTCAGAGTATGGAAAGCAGTGTTTACACATTTGATGTGTATCTTGTACACCCATGGAGGAAATGTGGTACAAGAGCTAAATTGGAGATAAGTCATCAGTCTATTGAGAATTAGTATATAACAAGGTTTGACAGGTATTGAAAGGTTGGAACATTCAGATGAGGAATGATCCAAAGGTTCCACAAGAATGTGTTGGCAATAAAGTGGCTTGCAGCCAGGGACTTCAAAGATCTACTCCAGGTGAGTGATTGTACTCTTTGTTGTCATGGGCTGAAAATATGCTCATAGTATGCAATCTCCATTTTTGAGGGATTGCTACCTTCTTCCCATAACAAGGTCATCTCAGACCTTCTTTTCAACTTAGGAATCTGGCATGCTTTTGGCAAGCTTTGACTACATATGGAGGATACACTTTTGTTCTTTGATACCACAGTCACTCAGTACAGAAATTTCAGGGGATGACATGCTCTATGTATCAAACTACAGAATTGCCTCAAGAATCTGCTTCTCATGCTCAAAGATATACGGTGCTCACCACCAAGGACCCTCAGCATGCAACAGGACATGAAAATGTGACAACCTCTGTGCTGAAGATCAAGAAACTTAACCTTTGCACTTACAAATATCACACTTTGGCTGACTACCCAGATATAATTCAAGAGTATGGGACCACAGATAGTTATTCTATCCAAATGGTATATTTTATTCCCTCTTAATCCTTGAGTGCAGGGTGAACTTGAGCACTGGCAGGTGAAACATCACTTTGTCCACTCAGGGAAGAAGAAAGGTACATGGAATGTCAGCCTTGCCCATTAAGAGGCAATCAAACAGTTTGTTGTGAAGGTGAACAGTGCAAGAGATTTCCTCCTGGCTACAGAAGCCTCATCTCAGCCAAAACATCCCCCATGTCTTTGTACATCCCCTACAGATCATTTTCATATTGCTGCATCTACACAGCAAAGCCATGACCTCACAGAATGGTTAAGCAACCAGCAAGATGACCCCACCATCCAGATATGTTTCATGCTGCCACTACCAGATTGATTGATTTACACCTTCAATACAGGACTTTCTGCCATGTCTCAAGGATCATTTACTGGCTTGGGTACAGGGACTTGCTTACAATGGTGATGAATATGAGTTCTCCAACAAGGACCATCATTGTGTACTCATACTGGACAACAAGATATTTGAGCACATCTACTTACAGATCAACTACACAACCTACAACCTTCAGTGCAAACAAGATCCAATCAGTCCCTATTCCCATCCCAATATCATGTTGTTGTCACAAGAAGATGAGTGCTCACATCCATACTGGTATGCTTGCATCTGTCTCATCTTCCACATTATGGTGCAACACTGCAATGATGCTGCATCACCATATTCCAAGCCAGAACAGATGGACATCCTATTTGTTTGTTGGTTCCAATGCAATTCAAACTTCACTTCTGAATGGAATGCTAAGCAATTACCCTGGCCTCAGTTCTTCAGCAAAGAAAACCTAACTGACACTTTCAGTTTCATAGACCTGGAATCTGTCATCTGCAGGGATGGCATTTGCACTATCACTTAATTACTAGCAGTCCTCACCTTTGGCGAAGAGGTATTTGCGTTGTTTTCTCC
>JBBPQV010000287.1:0-26330 GCA_038092675.1 Boletus rufocinnamomeus
GCTGTACCCCAACCCGACTTCCAAGCTCAAGGCCGCGATCAAGGCCAACCTGGTCACGTTCTACCAGGCGTTGCAAGAACCGAATTGTCAACAACTTTTCCCATTTGGGCAGTAAGAACGACCAAATCGAAGCGATGGACGAAGTTCTAAGAGTGTACGATTATATCATGGATGTAGTTCTCTTCTCGTCGGTACTACGAGTTACTTTCTTGGTTGCCAATGTCGATATATTGGATGATCTCAACAACTGATCGATGGATTCATCACAGCCTTCTACTAGTAGTGTAGACGTCCAAGGTATGAGTGGTGATTTTACCAAACGTAGTCACATAAAGCGCGGGTAAGCCGTCCACAGTTGCACACTCCATCGACGCGTCCATTGGAATTACATTGTAAGTATCAATTGTGCTGCGGTCAAACCGCCTCAGAGTCGTGGTGTCGCGAGGACAGAGTCCCTGTTGCATTCTGTTGTTGAGTACCGTGGTTAGGCTGCACCGGCCGACATGCCTGCCGGATCGGCGTTTGCGGATGTAAATTCGCACTCTTAGCCGCTCTTGTTTGCCGACACAAATTTCTCTCGAGCCTCGAATGGCGTCTGCGACGTGCGAGATGTGGGCGTCGCCGAACACGACTGCTTATATTCGAGGCGGATCGGATTCTGAGTATGACCTATGAGATATTATGTTCACTCTCGCTCGATATATATAGGTACACTTAAGTCGAGGCAAGTTCGAGTTGCGCCGCGATATATACCGCGGCCATTTCTATGATGTGCGGAGAAGGCCACAAAACGGCAAACGAACGTCCAATGCATCTTAGTGTTCCGTTACAAACTAGTAACACTAGGGCCGCCGATATGCCCAGATACAGGTACCCATCAAACCTCCAACCCTGAATCTCCGATTCTCAACCCTGTCGCGCAGCGTTGAGCTTCCTAGAGAACGCTTCGCGACACTGATAGTGTGTCACTTCACCCCTGTCACCAAACCAATCAGCTGCGACTCAAAAGAAAGACAAACAATTAAAGGACGGGCAAGAAGAAAGTTACTCGCCGTGGCGCATGCACTGCAATAACGCTATTCCCTAACCGTTTATGACACTGCGGGCATCTAAAACGTTCAAAGGTTAAGCATCAAAACTACAGAGCATCAGCATAGCATAAAGAACCCCGACGTACATTCGGCTGTCCGTCACCTTTACTCGCCTCGACTCGAGTTTCATCAATCGTCTCTCTACGTCTTCCTTCCTTGCCAAGCTCACCTCTCGTACGACGCAATTGTCGAATACAGGTGCACGTAGCGATTGTACTAAAAACGGTCTTACGTCTTGAGCGTTCACGAGTGGTGGGAGAAGTTGGAGAGTCTCAATAGGATCGAGGCGGGCACTGTGTCGCGCGATGAGGGACAGAGCAGGGGACAGCAAGTTGGGTGGGTTGGGAATGGTCGGCCGGAGGTACAGTTTGAGGAGGGTGAGGAAGAGTGGAGAGGGTGTCGGAGCGGGGCTCGACATCCGTTTGCAATGTCTGCAAGTGATTCAAGGTGAGATGGCCAGGAAACGGGTCAAGTTGAGGGGAACTTACTCTTCAGCCTTCGCAAAGTCCCCTAGTTTGTAGACGTACAGCTCGAGCGCATGTTCATGTCTACCCATGCGACCCAACAAGATCGCACGTGCTTCGTAAAGATCTAGGGTGGAGCGGTTAAGTTACACGACGGCTCACAGGGAACCGCGCCCACTTTCTGAGAGTAGTCCATACAATCGATCAGGCCGGTAATGATCCGTCGTGTCGATAAACTTCAAAAGTTTCGCATACACCTCCGCACGCTTGTCTATCCCAACCAAAATATCCAGATAACGACCAACACGGTATCGGTCCTCGAATTAAATACACCCAAAAGTATTCGGGGAAATAACTCACCTTCTTCCCCCTTCCTCTTCGCAATCATCGTAATCCCAAGGTACAGCTCAGCTAATCGATCATGGGAACCGGAGCTCTTCTCCTCTCTCTCGTCGATGAGGTACTCAAGATACCGTGTTGCTATGTGGGGGTCAATCTTTTCGAGGTAATCTGTAACCGTCCCATGAGGAAGTTCAACGTCATCAGAAACAAAGATCTAAGGGGAAACATGTGCCATGAATTTTATGATCACTGAGAAAGAGGGCGGTGTCATGACCAACCTCGAAGGCCATCTCCCGATCCTGTTCAAACACCCAACGTGCAGACTCAAAGATCTGGTCCAGATATTCCGGACCCAGCTTCTGCAGGTACGAGATGGAAGGACCGAGTTTATCCCTCATGTCGTCTTCTTTCTCACTGAGCCTGTTTGGAACGTGAAAAAAAATGGTTCTTCTGTAGATACTTGGATACATACTGCTGGAGTAACTTGAGGGCCTTGGCGTGCATCTTCCTCCCGTTATACAAGAATATAAGCTCCGCATGTTTCTATACGCCAGGAAATGTGTTAATCAGATCCTTCTCTCCCGCGCATCACAATGCGAGAACAGCACCCAACGCCATTCCCTCTTTCACAGATGCAAAAAAGGAATATAATAACGAGTAGTCGGACTCACCTCTCTCGCTCTTAGTTCCTCTTCCACCTCCTCTACCTCGCACCAATTTGGCAACCGACAAAGTGGGCCCAACATACTCGGTCTCCCAATCAAGTAACTCTTGAACAACGCTGTGTCGACGATCTGAGCTCTCTTGACGAGCTCATCTTCAGTGAGGCCTGTGAGGGCGACGCCAGACGGTAGAGCGTAGAGAGAGGCAGGGGAGGTAGAGGACAGCGTCGGGAACAGGTGCGCCTGCGAAGGGGTTATGTTATGAGAGGCGAGTGCGCCAGCAAGCTTTGGCCGAAGAGAAGTCAAGTAACGCCAGAGAGTCTCCAGGGAACGCGTCGCGTCGTCTGTACGGGGAGACGTCCGTACCAAATGGCACACGAAAAGCAACACAATCACCCGCCGATACAACTTACCACAGCAAATCAACACGTACCGACAACCTTGCCCTTCTTCTTCCCGCTTAGTGAAATCGCATCGTCTTCCTTGGACACCGTTGCTGCAGGCAACAAGGCACCGAAACTCGTCTTTGCTCGTGCCCTGATGGAGCCTGTCGGCGATGGCGACCTCGAAATCGCCACCGGAATCTTGTCTTTACTCGCAGCTGCCCCACCCTTACCCCCCACTTCACTTGACTTGGTTGACACCGCGTCCTCCGCTCTACCAGTACCCCCACCAGATTCCTCCTTTGACTGTGCAACCGGACCCCCAAACAACGCTATCCATTCTTCCTGTTTCACCGCCAACCGTCCAGCCACCTTATCAGGATATAATGCAACAACCTTCGCAGGATTTACATCGAGATCCAAGAAGGTGTTTATTGCATCGTCGTATTTGCCAGACCGGAATTGCGAAACGGCATTGAGAGCGAGAACGAGAGTCCGTTTTGGGCTAGGACTTGAGCCGTAGACATGGTCTAGTAGGGCCAGTGCCTCGGTGTATGACGCCCGTGATACCAACTCCTCGATTTGCGCATCCCAATCGCGCATAGTAAGCTTCCAGATGCTACTACCCTCCGAGGTTGCGAGTGCCCGGTCGAGAGGGGTAGAGATAAGAAAGAGATGAGAGGGGATCTTCAAGGTTGTTGCTAGAGTTGCTCTGGAATGAGTAGACGTGACGCTGGTGGTGAGTAGCCGTAGGGATGAGTTCGCGACGTTCGCGACGGATACATTCGCGCTATTCGGAAAAGTAGATGCTTGAAGGAAAGGGAACGCGATAGTCTGCACTGGGAGCATATTGATAGATGAGATAATTTGAATGACTGGAGCCTGAATAAAGGATGGTTGCGTCTGTAATTGTGCTGTTGCTTGCGGTAGCGATGAAGAACTTGTGGGAAGTGAAGCGTTGCTCAAGCTATTAGAAAGTTCCGTGGTAACGGGAACCGTACCAGCTGGAAGGATGGAAAATATATACGGGTTCACGAACGCTAGAGACGTCCAAAAGTAATGAAGTAACGATAGAGTCGTCAATAGGTATAGGAGGAGAGCAACAAACTCACCAATCTCCTCGGGCTGAGTCGGCCAGTTAATGTTATTATCCTTCGTCTTGGCATCGACATCGATGAAAAACCCCTGGTCTAGAAAAACCTCATCAACCATGGTCTCCAACGAGGAGAATGGTTCGACTTACTCTCCTTGACAACAACAACCTCTCCCTCACCAACTTTCGCTAGGCCAGGTTTTGCAGTCTTGCCTCCCAGGCCGAGACTCATGTAACTTGACAAGCCAGAGAAGGTCCCCATTCCTAGACCCGTTGACGAAGGAGCAGTAGGGACGAATGCAGGCATCGTAACATCAACGACGGTCGAGTTCTCCAGAGAGAAGACCGCATATTCAGTAGGAGAATATGCGAAGCATATGTACGAGGGATCCAAGAATGCTACTGCACGAGGAGAGTGAGGAAGTGGTGTTTCCTAATCATCATTACGTTGCACGGACACAGACCAGAGTAGTGCGATGAGCGAACGCAGGAAAAGCAGCAGGACTGTGCGACATATCAGCTCACCTTGACCTCTTGAGCCTCCCCGTCCTTCCAGCTGTACACGACCACTTTCCGACGACACCCTATCACAAGAGTCGTCACCATGGTTGGAATTGGTATCGGCCCCTTCTCCGCTTCACCAGCAAATCCTCCAGATGGGGGAGAACTGGACGGGCCGGGACTTTGAGCCCCAGTGACATTGTGCACACTCGAATGGATGGCGAACGACAAAGCACTCTTTGCCTGAGTGAGTTTCGTCGGTGGTGAGAAGGAAGGGAGCGGGTACAACGTTGGGAGAGTTTCTGGGAAGAGACGGACATCGGTGAATGGGCAAAACTGACTGGTAGGGAAGAGTCGAACCGGAAAGGACGACGAGCGAGTTTATATCTTTGATATACCCTAACTGATCGATGGCCTTCCTGGATATCCCAGTCTTCGTCCCGACCGGCGTGGTTGATGGGCTTACTCCTTCGGCTTATCGACCCGCACAACCGAGCGTCAGTGAGGATGCATGCGCCAGAGCATGAACGCACCCGAGTCGGTCCCATCATTCAAGTCGTAAATGTGTATGTTACCGGTTGCCGTGCCAATATATAGCCTGTTTCCTTGATAGCCCGTCAGTGAGCGGCTCTTGTGCATCATAGTGAGCGAGAGTCACCTTGGACGAGTAACGACTCGGGTCGTTCCTTGAATCCGCTGAGCACTGTTGTTGGCGTGTCGAATGGCGCCATGTTTCTTGCTCAATACCTCAGATCGCCAGGAGAGGTTCCAGCGCTAACAAGCCGAGCAGGTCCCAGGATACAGTTGAACGTTGAACCAGGTCCAACGAAGCCTAGTAGGCTCAGGGTGCGTACTTCCGGTGAGGCACAGCCACCACTTGTAGATCCAGTCCAACTCGGGGCAAGAATACTGACTAGTAACTCGGAGGCATTGGGGTATATACAGACACTCTCAGATGTACAAGGTAGTATCGTAAATACAACTTCGTCTCACCCTGCTCACCGCCCATGATCTACAAAGCAAGCTACAAGAAAATCCCATAAGTCACGCGACTGCGGTCCCTGATCAATCGGACAAAACCCACCAAGGCAAGATGACCCCCAACGACGGGGCGTGCCTTGAAGCCATCCGACACACCACTGGGGGTATCATACCAATCACTCAGAGGCACGTTGTTCGCACCGTCGGCAGCAAATTTGTACACTGAGTCGATGAACATGTCTCTGGTAGTGGTGTTGGTCATAAAAGCAGCTGTCCACATTTGCCAGTCCGACTTGGTGTAGGTGTGTCTGCCGCATGCATGCATCAAGCTGGCGTTGACTGGGAGAGGTATAGGTTTGGCTCACCGAGTGTCGAGAGGAACGCCATATGTGTCTTAATCGAGTGCTCTATCAACAGATCCAACAATGCAAGTACTTTTTTGTACTTACTGACGACAGTGGCGTACCAGGCGGTCTCTAGGAATCAAAAATAGATACATGAGCATGGAAAAGCCCTTGAACCGAGGACGACCTTACGCATATCATAGACGGAATGTGGGAACACATTCGTGCCGAGGAGCTTGTCAGCGTACAAGTTATACGACAAACCCCAGCTAGACACAATAAGCAGATAGTCAAGGGGGCGAAACGTACCCAACATACCTGCTGTCATTTCCATAGGACAAATCTAGGTGTTGTCCATCCTTCGCAGTGGCATAGTTCAGAATCAGCGGTACATAGCTGGCCGCAATTGACTAGAATAATCTGCGTCAGGTGGGAACCTGTGCCGTCCGATGTACCTACGCTATAGTTCTGTTGGTTGGTGGTGTCGCCAAGCATTCCGGAGATCTCGGCCATGGCTTGGATGCCAATGACACCCTTGATGGCGAGGTTGGTCTGGTTAGCGAGCGCACCGGCAAAGTCGTCCGTGCTGATCTGGTAAGCTGGGATAAGAGCCTCCGCGACGAGATATCCGGTCCATTGATTGAGCAAGTTGGTCTACAAACAGTCAGGCAGATAACACAGCCGGAATATTCGACAGTACCTACATAGCGGGTGATGATCGAAGTGTCCCCCGTTTTCTGAGTGTAGCTCAAAGTCATGATAAGCATGTTTCCACATTCTGTTTGGTGTGAGTGGACAAGAATGAAAAACATAGAATACACTTCACCTTCGAGTGGCATGTCTTCTGCGTTACCATCGTTGTGCCCGATAGCCTTAGGGTATGTAGAACCTGATGTACATGAGGGCACGCCGCTGTCTCAGGGAAAAAATCTTACCGAGGTCATGGACTGCGTATGTTGCAGGCCATTGTCCTGTGGCTTGATACTCGAACAGACCAAGAAGGAGATATTTGCCGAGCACAGGGTTAGTGTAGAGCAAGACAGGCCAAGCTGGCATGATCACGTCAACAGTGTTTACATTCTGATAAGGTCCATACAAATTAGAACGTTCCGCTGAATGTGGAGTAGAATTCAGACGCACTCCGTCACTAGATATTTCTGACCGCGGGTCAGCCGACGCTTCGGAGTAACCCGCAATGAAACATACCCTTCAAGAACATGAGGACATCGCTTGTATTCCACGAGCCATCACTGTTCTGCGAAATCGTAAGCTCCATAGCACCGAATGCTTGTCGGATGGAGAGTTGAACCACGCCGGCATAGTTGCTAGAAATAGCAGAAGCGTCACTGTCAACTTGGTTGTCAAATTCTTGCGCTCTAAGCACTGCGTTAGGACAGTCTTCGAGGAATGCTTCAATCTGACGATGATAACTTCGGTTGACGAGGATCGTAAAAATGTGATGCGATGATGCGATGCTAACCATTTCCTCGACGCCATATGGATAGGCACTCCAGGAGTAAAGACTTCTAGCTTGGTATGCACCTCCGGCGATGATGTATTCGACAGCGGGATCCCTCACATGGCCCACAGTGAAGACGACAGTATCACTGCTGCCAGAGACCGTGCCAAGATCCTGGGCAAAAGCAAATACTGGCCAGTTATCACTAATAGCGCGGAAATTGGTGTCGGATGTATTCGCAAGAACGCCGTTGTTTATGAATTGAGCGCGCACAATGATGTCCTGGCCTGTCTGATAGGTTGTTGAAGTTCCGTTCTGAAAGAAATGATCAGACTTCCGCGGTTTCTGCGGGAATCGACTGGCGTACGTTCGTTGTGGAATAATAAGCAGCTCCCTCTGTGTGGTACGAAAGTGAACTCAACTCGGACCACATGTCAAGCTAGTATGACGAACTTACGCATGATGAAATCATTGTACTCAGTATAATTTTGCTGTGTTTCAAGCATCACTTGGTGAGTGAAGACCGGACCAGTTATGTTACTCTGCCAAATGACATTTTGTGTATTGTCGCTCGCAGAAGCCCACTCGGCGCTGATGTCAGTGTAGACGCTAACTGTGTGTGCTGCGCCATCCATAGATATGGCCTGTACAGTGAGGTACGAAAACGGAGTGGATTGCTTCACAAGGTCCGAGGGCTGATGTCAAAAACATGGTCATGGATATAAATAGCCAACGAGGAGATGCAGATATGTACCTCGACAGGGCTGATAAAGCTGAGAATAACATCAACCGGTCCGGCGCTCAGATTGAAGTAGGTGGAAGTGGCGGTGAACTGAAATAGCGATGAGAAACGTCAAGGGCAGGTAAAGGTCTGGGAGCTACCTGCATGCTCTGTTGGGTCGCGAGTACTGACGTGGTGCCGGAGACGACAGGGTTTCCGAGGATGGTGTATGTCGTTCCGTCAACTCTGATGTAACCGGCCCATCCAAGATTCTGGTAAGATCAGATGAAATCAAGCCATGGCATGTACAGGATCGTACCCCGGTAGCCCAGAACTGTGGCCAAGCCTGGTTCACCGCCACTCCAGCTCCCTGCGGAAGCCATGCTGACAAGTAAGGCGTCCTCACTGCAAGAGGAATAGACGCAGGATTGAAAGGTGACGCGGTCCATGAAACCGCTAAAACTGCTGTAGTGATTAGTGATGCTATGGAGAGCAGAGTGAACAGCGCCATTTGGGCAAAGTGAACTTGAGCAACGAGACTTCGTTTTAGTCCACATTTATACTCCCCTGCGACCGTGTTCAACGTTTCTTCCAGACGAAGAGCATGACGAGAAGTAGGCAGTCCACATGTGACAACCAAAGTCTTCGCAACTTGACTATTTTTGTCCCAGCCTGAGTGGACAGCCTGAGGTTAGCGAAATGAATTTTATGAAAAAGTCGACTGCACAATAAAAGCCGTACCTCCAGGTCGTGAAGCACGGCTTGAAAACAAATACCAGGTGATGAGCCCTGCTCAAAAGCTGACGTGGGTAGACCTAAGGATATAAAAATGCCCAAGTTGACTCTTGAGGTTGAGAGCGTTAACTGAGTGATGGGAAGCGGCCCGCTCGGGCCGCCACTCAAGCGACACCGCTAAATCATGACCATAATAACTGGTCACCCTGCACAGATAGAAAACCCCATCACTAGTACTACGATCACACGAGCACCAGCAACGCTAATCATCCCGTTCCATCTCTGCCAAAGAACGTAAGTGCAACGACCGTTGGAGCTTGAGGTGTCTTTAGCGACGATGGCGCTGTGTGATGGGCCACATCGCAACTAGATCAGTTCCGAAGACCACCGTTGTAAGTGGCCTGTTTTCACTGCATTTTTGGATATGCCAGCGGGAGACTAGCGTGACAGAAATCAACTCGGTGAATGTTTATTGAATAAATCTATGCAGCCATACCACACTCATCGACGAGTTCAGTTCAACTTTACTTTGGCGCCAGAGAACAGCCACGTCAATTAACTTTGCTGCATATATAGCAGTAACACCACATGGCCCTACAGCATGTTCTTGGCGGTTCCATCCACCTTATCCTCGATACCATAGTATGACCAGCTTCCCGCAGGACGTATATGCTCGCAATCTTCTATCACACCGTGGATACCCTCTGTGGACTCCCGAACCAGGCATCGGACTTCCAGACATCTATCTACAGGAGGGATTCAAGATTGGAGATGTTGGTGTTGTTGTCCCAGAGGAGGGTAGTTTTGATGTCTTCTTCAATATAACTCTATCTCGAGAACACCTCCTTCATGCAGCTGACGGGGTCCCCAACAACTTCACCCAGGTCGAGCTGAGATGTGAAGATTGTAGGATTGTTCTTGGTGCCGAGAGTCCTGGCCGTGTCCTTTCGTCCCCTGCTGTGGGATGTACAGTTAGCTGCATTAACCCATTTCACCTAGATGGCACGGCCTGCAGGTGTGCTATCATTCGCTATCATACGGCAACTTTCCTGATCCTACAAGCTCAGGCTAACTGATCATCAGTTCAGTCTACGTCGAAATGAAGGCGCAATGCTCGTACTCCCACAAGGTGCTGAACGCCATAGGCTCGCGAAGGAGTTTCTGCTTTTAGATGTCATCATCCAAAACGCAGTCGACTGGTACCGCTTTGCTCGAGAACAACTCTATCGAGACATCAGTAATGATGCTCTCTATCTGATTACCGGATTTCACAAAACACAATCATGGTCACTTGCATCATTTAACAGCACTGATGGATCATCTGCCCACTGCAAGATTGTGCAGCGGGGGGAAGCAGGACCCATGTTAGCGGCCAACTCTACCTGGGAGAGTGCTCATCCTTTGGAATGGCGTATTGGGCCTCGACACTCCGCCGAAATCCCAAACCAGAGTGTATTCATAACTGGGTTCAAAATTGCAGTCAACGAGGAACTACTGCACTTGAAGCGAGTCACAGTCAAGATTGGTCACTCGAAACGCACGTTGGCTACCAAACTTGTCGGATTGGGTGCTAGTTTGGCAAACTTGCTATTAAGGTCAACTTCCGATGCGAGTCACTCTCCCGAAGCTGGTTCTCAGGACGAAGAATCCAATGAATTAACAGGTGGACATGATTCACCCGAAGACGAACATGAACGTGTCAGAGTGGAGCGTGTACCGCAACTGTCGCAGGCATGATCATAATTGTTCCATATTCAAAATTACAAGACTGACAAAATTGCAGCCCTTCCACCCTTCTGATATTATCAATCGTTATATGTTAAAAAAGGTTTGACTGTCATTCTGGATTATGCGAGATATTACATTCCTTATTTCTTTGTCCAGGAGCCATCTGCAAAGATCGCTGTGACACATGACAGTCAATGGATTGCTCTGCTAGAAAAGGTCTGTGTGTTTGTGTTAATCGTGGCCAATTTTAACATTGTCATGCAAGGGAATACTGAAGCAGCAAGACATCTTGCAAGAAGGACGTCTCGAAGCAATGGTGTCCCTAGAGTATAATATCGTCACCAAAGATGGTAATTATTACACATTCCGCTCATGCACTTCTGCTCATGCGAGTTCTTAGGAGCTGTATATCTGCAAAACATCGAGTGGGTAACTTATTCCCCCTTGTGAACCCTGAGGGGTTAACTTGACTCAAGGGAGCCAAATGACATGGGCACGACAACAGCTACGGTGTTTGATGTGAGTCTCCTTGTCTTGGAGTCCGCACTCATTCACATCTACTCACGTAGCGTCGCGGCACTGATCCATCCGTATCTCAGCAAGTATCCATCCCGGTAAATCGCCAGGTTTTGCTGAAATCTGCCCATTGTAACCCTTTTCTTAACAGAACTCGAGATCTGCCGGTGGTCCCACCGTTCACGTTGCCTTCGTTGGCGTGACCGGGGTCGGGAAGAGCACTCTGGTGAATGTGCTCGGAGGCGCGGAAAAGGCTAAAGTAAACAAATCTTGCACTGCCAAACCCACGCAATACGAGGTGATAGAAGAAGGTACTAGATATTGTATCTGGGACACGAGGGGGTTCAATGAGGCGTCGGAGCAGACGGCGATGTCCACTCGCGTTCTCGAATTCACCAGGATCATACCCGATGCCGACCGCGAAGTGAGGAAGCTTTTACGCGGCAGCGATCCCAGAATCAACCTCGTTCTGTTCTGTATCGACGCGACGAAGATCAAGGTCAAGGCCCACTGGAAGATGTATAGCAGGGTTTATTCAGATTTTTGCGAAAGAAAACTGAAGATGGCAGTGGTGGTAACGCGGATGAGGGAAAGGGATTTCAGAGGCTCTGAGTGGAAAAGGACGTGTGAGGCCATGGCTGAGGGAGTGGGGGAATTTCTGGATGCGGAGTTGATGGAAACTGTGCCAGAGTTCGACGATCTCGACGATCCGAGAGTAAAGGAGTGCAAGAGCAGAATCCTGGGACTTATCTCCAACACTTATCAAAAGTAGCCGAGGTTGAATATGACTAGCTTGGTGATCAGCCCGTCTATGAGGCAACCGGCTCAGCAAGACCATTTCAAAAGACTCACGTCATAGGCGCTGCCATTCATGTGGCTAACTAACGCCCGCGAAATTGGTATCACGGTTCGTACTCGCTGGCACTTGCGACGTCACCCCGAGTCGCCCTGCACGATCCCGGCGTTCCAGACGCCGATGGGCCCACACACGCAACCTTATGCACCGACGAGCGTTTCACAGTGTGTCACCTACAGAGTCTAGACAGCGGCGCCGTGGACACTGGACAGTTCCGACTTGTTTGGGTAAACTCTAGAGCCCACGTTTAAACTCTGACGCCACCTACTAAAGTTGAAGTTCGTCTCTCGTGTTCCGTGCGGATCGAGTGCCAACTCCCCGGGATCCCCGCCGTTCCCTCCCCGCCGGACGCGATGCGTGCAGGCTCGTTGCAGCACATGTTTTTTGCTTTTTTGCTCATACTATATCCAATTCGACTTGGAGCCCTGGACACGCCCGAGGCTCGTGGGAAGGGGGTCTACCATTGGACCGCCATGGGTTTAAGCAACGCTTAAGCATCGGTCCCGGCGAGCGTAAACAATAAGTATCAGTCACCGAGTACTGAACACCCGATCGCGATGGAGAGCGTGACGTCCCTGAAAACACGAGCACTCAGTGATCCCGGCGGATTCTGTAGTGCGGCACTTTTGCGCTAGTATGTTACGACCAGAAAATTTCGATCCACCCCTTGGTGACCGGCGCCAGCGAGACGTTTCCAACCCTGACTTACTACTCGAAATGCAGTGCGTAAGACCGGGACGCACCGGTGGCGTCTGCCAGCGTCGATCCAGTCGGCGCACAGGGCTGCTTGACAACGGTACAGAGTATGGCATCGGCACGACGTTGGACGTTTTCTTTCAAACGTGTTTTTCGAAAACTTTCTTGGAACGTGTCAGTGGCGGCTTAGGCAAATGCTAAATGCCGGAGAGACCCTGACAGACAACGGCAAGATCGAAGTCACCGGATACATAGCAACTTGGGATACCCATGTCATAATTCGGGCGCGGGACCACGCAGTAAGAATAATAACTGAACAATCTTGTTTGTCTGAGCTCTGTTGTAGACAGTAGGAGATGCATGAGGGTATATACGATGTGATTATGTGGGCATTCTGGGCGGGAACTGATTTCCAACAATCCTGAGTATCCTGCAACTTGTATGTACCCCAGACGGCATGTAACCATGACGAACCAGAGACGTAAATGCATTCGAGTGGAGTATCTAGGACACATATGGATGATTGGAGTCGTGTACGGATGCAGGGCTTATCTACAGATGCTCAAAGGTGCCGATGCGAACACAAGAGAAGTGGGTCTTCAGTAAGAATAGGGTTCTCGAAGGTACGACCGAATGACGGAATTCGACATCAACGATGTTCTATGCATCGTCCGAAAAAGAAAATATGGAACGGAAAGAAAAAATAAAAGAACAGCGAAAAGAAACAATATACATACAAAATAACATACACCTTCATTTTCTATTGATTGTCTCTTTTTTTTTTGTTACTTGCGGTTCGTTCGGTTCATGACACTACCATCGAGGAAGACGATATCCTCGTCGAGAGATCCCGAAGAACCGTTTTGACGGCGCACAACCACGTGTTCGTCCTATCCACCTCGTCAAACGCGCCGTCGACATGCGCACCGATCTTTCGCAAAATCAACCGGCGCAGCGCTCTCGTATCCTCGTCTTCTTCGTCTCGTGACGTCGTAGCCAACGAGACGACGGAAGACTGCGCAGAGGAGGAACGGGAAGAGCCCGCACTACTCAGGCTGCTGTTGCTATCCGGAGGCGAAAGATAAAATAGACCGGATGACGACAACCTAAAGATATCCGCATGGGCGTGTGAGCCCGCCGCCTTGGTCCTATCGGGCCAAAAAGCAAATGGGTCATTCACAGACGGATACCGAGGACGGAGATTGTCCACCATGGCCTCCCTAACCTGAGTGGGAGTTAAGTTTGCTGCGGATGAACCCGAATAACGTTGTCCGCTCAGCTCACCTTGACCGTTCGTTTGATGATCCGTTCGGCTCGAGAGATGCAGTGGTTCGCGGTGGAGATCATGTGATCAATCTTGATAGAGCAAGTGCGAATTAGTACCCGAATAGGTACCACAAGGAAAAATTTAATTACCCCATGCAAGCATTCATCGATTGCGGATAAGTCACGGCTCGCTGCGGATAAGACGAGGAAATGGGCGCTGCTTCCAGAAAGCGAACGATCGGAAGCGGGAGAAGTGGACGAATGTCGTGAACGGCACGTAACACCTTCCGTGTCTGTAAAGGTGATGGTCGGTTGCTCAATGTCTTGCTTCACTTGCCTCCCAACTGCGCAGTGAGGATCGTCGAGCTCGTAGGAAAGCTGAAGTCGAAGGGGTTTGTCCGCCACGATCTTCTTCTTCAACCACGCTTTGAGTTTCGAGGCGCCACTTTTCTCAATTTTGGAATGGAACTTGTAACCCTTCAGGAGGGCCTTGAACTTGCGATCCTTGACAGACGGTTTTTCCTCGGCTGAGCTCGCATACTCTCGCGAGAAGAGCTCCCGCTCTATCTCAATGAGATTCGCGAGGTGGGCCTTGTATGTCGACGAATCCGCGCTGAGAATGAAGTTGTCCAGCCATTCGGGCCATGGGACAGTCCGAACGCCAGAAGGAGAAGTGGTTTCAAGAGTCTGGGAAACGGCTTCCGTGATAACGGCAGCGTCGGCATACTCCTTCACTTTTTCAACTTTCAGTAGGGATACGTCCGACTCGACAGCCGTCGACTGCGAGTCTTCAGAGCCTCGCGGGGAATGGTTGAACGTCAACCGAGCAAATCGAGAGTGAGCGGGATCTTGCGCGGACAACTGCTCCTCGGCCTCCTGCGAAACATGATTCCACTGGCGGTCAACGGAATTGAGGATCTCGCGGGTACTGCGCAATTCCTTGGCGGTATCGTCGATTTGGCCACGGAAATAAGCCAAGACGTCGTCCCCCAATTGGGAAGTCTCTTGAACGACGGATGAGAATTTATCGAGTTCTGCGTGGTCGCGAATGAATTGGCCTTCGGCGGAAAGATATTGGAAATTGTCTAGAAGTTGTTCAGAGGTCGTAGTGATGTCAAAGTCGGGCGGGAGGTGGGTCGCGGGTCCCCGGGATTCTTGAGGTGAGGGAGGATTGATAGAAGAAACCCAATTCGTGAGTGACGTGATAGAAGAGAGGGACATAGAGGTGCTCGGGCGAATCGTACGGTCGGACAGGGACGACTGAGGTCGGTTGAACTGTCCTTCGGTCATAAAAGCCACTCGAAAGTGTGGTTTCGCCACCTCCAATGCTGTGAGTCTATTCAAACCGACCACAAATCATCAGATATTTCGACAGGCCAGGAAGGAACGACGATGAAACTTACCCTCGCGAATTGCGTAGGTTCCGGTACAACCCCGTTGGGTCACAATCAAGAAAAGCATACAGCACATCAATACATTCGCCGTGCTCGGCAGCTAGATGAATACAAGTCTCTTCGTTCCTGTCTCGGGCAGACAAGGGCGCGTGGAGATCGTGGATGAGATGTACAGCGAATCGATATAGAAGTTGTGCCGAGTTTGACGCGTCAGTGACGCGTCCAAGTCGACCGAGGCAGTGAAGTGGTGTATAGTGCTCCCAGGTAGTAAACAGGCTGACGTCAGCGCCAGCGCGATAGAGTGCATCGAGGGCCTCGATAGATGGATTTGGTACAGAGACACAGTAATGGACAGCGCTCCATCCTTCAGGATCGGGTACATTTACAAGAACGGGGCCATTCTCCAGAGGGGATGGTTCGAATGACTGTGGTGAAAACAACAAGGCGTAGATCGAGGAAAGATCAGCGGTGAGTATAGCATTTACAACCAAGTCGGTGATGCGAGAAAGAGATTCGGGGATAAAAGCCGTGGCAGGGGGGGAGAACGGCGGGGGCGGAGCGGAGGTATACGGAGATAGCTGGGCGAGATCGATGTAAGAAGGCTCAGATAGCGCTTCCTTGTTTCCGTTCTAACCCAGGCCAAGATCAGGTCTTCCCGTACATGAAAATTCTGTCCCAAAACGTACCTTGTATTCACGCCAGCGGTGGCAGCGTAATGCATATTCACACGCCCAGAGAACACTTGAATGGGGCAATGCGAATTGGATGGAAGAGCGATGATTTCGATCCCTCAGGTCAGGGCGAGAACCGTGCGAAAGCTATCAAAAAAGGGTAATCAGAGCAAGCGCGCATAATGCGACGCTCCACTCACCAATTGTTGTACGACTTCCATTCTGCAGTCACGCGCAGCATCTAGGGTAGTAATTGAATGTGTATTGAAACACGATGCGAGTGCTAAGCGGACTTACACATCAGCGGTGTCGCACCGTCAGTATCCATACCATCGACTGAGACAGCGCCCGAGCTACACTCGAGCAAGAGCTGTACGACGTCGGGCATGTCGAGCCACGCAGCCATACCAAGCGGAGTCACGTCGTTGATAGAGTCCTGGGGCGCGTTGAGGGTGAAAAGAGAGATGTCAGGATGAGAGGCCGCGATGCGAATGACGTTGAGGCGGTCCTGAGACATGAACGACGCGTCGGACGCGTCGACGGTCTCCCATCTGCACCGAGCGACGGGAGCGGTGAGCGGGAAGGCCGGTGGCGGCGGCGGAAAGGAGAGGAACGTACCTGTCGGCGGTGAGTGCACATGTGAGGACTGTGCGGCCCGAGGTGTCGGAGGTGTTGATGTCAGCGCCAGCTTCGAGGGCGTCTCGGATGGCGGAAGCGTTGCCCTCGGAGGCAGCCTGAAGGAGGGCAAAATTTTCAAAGGAGCGGTGTGGGCGACTCATTGCAGGTCGTCGGGGATTTCGTGAGGGGACGGGGGAAGGCGGGATTGGAGGGGAAGGGATGTAACGCGGGTAGATATAGTAAATCTAAGTCGGGGCAGGGCGGCGAGTAGGTGTGTCGTGGCGGAGATACTTAAGAGGAAGAAAAGAACAATTTTGAGGCGCAAGTTCTATCGAGATTTTCCATCCAGGCTGGACTTGTATACGTACTTGCAAGATAATGCGGAGAATATGAGAACTCGGCCATTCGCTCTCGTACAATCTGTCCCCGCTTGCTGCGCCTCGAGGCAGCATAACATAAACAAAAGGAAAAGAGAAAGAAAACCAACAACAACAGTGCAAGACAAACAAAGCACACACTCACGCCCAGGACAATGTGCGGGCCGCACCATTCGATATCGGCGTTCCCGTTCTACTAAATACACGCGGGGAAAGATGCCCCGACCATACAGCTGAAAGTCAGTTTCACCACCGATTTCGACCCTTTGCAGCCTACCGCACCATCCAGTCCCTCCTTCCCCTTCTGTCCTAGTCCCACGCCGCTCCTCTGGAAGCCGCCCAGCATAAGGTTATTACCCAGGCGCAAGATCACATACTGCTTATGTCTGATGCCAGTCCAATATTAGGGATACGTATCCGATTATCGATGCCAATATCGTAGCTTGAAACGACGCGGGAAACGAAATGAGATGTACGAAATGATCGGGAGATAATATGATATACATGGAATACATTAACATGCGCCGATGCCTATGAAAATACTTATCACTTCTGCCAAATGTATATGTTGGGCCAGCTCGGGACCTCTACTGTCCGCGCGACAAGTTGACAATACTCAGCACGTCGTGATCCGAATGCTCTAAATATAACGTGTGAACCGACAGTGGCCAAATCCCAGCATGTTTACAGAAATGCGTCTCGTGACAGCACGCTCTGCAATAGAACACCGAAATACGTAAGTACGAGTCGCCCGCAAGCACCGCAAGGGCCCACTAACCTTCACTTGTTCAAAGTTGGCAATAGCCCTGTCCAAGTCCCATGCGTTGTTCTGCAAACAATCCACGGCGAACTGGACATTCAATCCTGTTCGTTGGCAAATCTGCATAATGAGTCCGCGCTGAGGCTCCGCCTGCACCGGGAGGCAACCGCGAAGAAGAGATGCGTAGCGTAAGCATGTGCCGCTGGAATGGGTCAAGGGACTAGACTACATACAAAAGTGGATAAAGTATCTTGAAGCGCTTGAGTTGTTGGCGGAACTGATGTCTGTTGCTGAGTCACTTGTCGAGATGGCAATGGGTCTCCTCCCGCTTGCACTTTCATGGGTCCTGTCTTCCAAGCCTCGTGACTAGAGTATGCTCGGATGCACCATTCATCAGATAATATCGTCACGTCCCAGCCATTCAACTTCGCCCTGCGAAACACAGAATGAGAGATATCAATCAACGTGCTACCTCAAATATCATGAAAAACCCAGACGAACCGAGAACCAGGCGGTGCGGGAGCAAGTATGAATGCCCTATCAAACGATCGGATGCCTTGAGAAGGCTCTAAGGGTGCGAGAAGGTCAGATACACATGACATCACAATATCGCGATATTCGGCGCCGCGGGCCAGGGTCAATTCGGAGATATCCGAGATGACACCCTACCTGGCGGTGAAGTAACATACCTTCAGTGAATTGACCGTGCAGCGAAATGAACAGCTTCAGGTCTTCGCCTTGCCCAACGGGCCAGGCGTCAATACAAAACTTCTCTGGCGAACCCGCGATCTCATGTTTGGTTTTCGGAAGGGCGGACATGGCACGAATGGCAGCTTCGCTTCCAAGATGCAGACTGTGGAATGCCTTGTCAGAACCACTACCGCCTCCTAGCCGATTCAGGTTCCTTGAGCCACCCTCCAGCCAGACTGACCAATCAAGCTTCCGTTGATTCGGTAACTGGGAGTGCAGTCCTTGTATCCGAGCTCGAGCAGGAATGGTAGTATTGACAGAAAATGAAAACGTCGCTGATGGATGGTATGCATCTAACAGCGCAGCTCGCTGATCATCGAATAATGGGAAGAACCTGCGGTAAACATGTCCAAAATCAGAAACAATTTGAGCACAATAGAACCGGGGTCGCTCACCGCACAAGGAAGTTACTGATGATGCTGTTTTCAACACCCGTAATAAATGAGGGTTTCATTTCGTAGGGAAACGAAGTAGCAGTCGGACGCTTCTCAGTCACTGGGGTCGATGAAGGTCCAGGTGCGTCGAATCCAATCGTCGCAATTGCTTCCTGATCCAACATGACCAAAGAGGGAAACCGACGAGCCATGTCACTGATGATGCGCTAAGGACAGGACCGTTTATTTTTCTGACTTCCGTGCAGCTTACCTTTTATACTTGTCTCCTCTTCCGTGTTTGAGTTCAAGCTCCCTCAGTGGGTTGCCAATCAAGATCAACTCCCGAAGGTGTTCCAGTTTGCCCTTTCTACCAGAAAGGTAGTCAACATCTCGCCAGACCTTGAGATCATTGTTTTGCAATGAGAGATTAGCGAGTTTCGGCAGGTAGTGCGCAAGAGTCGATAGTAATTGACCAGAAGCTATCTTGTTGTTAGCCAAGGAGACCGTTTGAACCTGAATGGTCAGTCAACACACGAAAAAAAAGTCAAAAAGTGAAACTTACAGGCGGCTTGAGATTTGAAGCGAGCTTGAAAATGACAGAAGCTTCCCTCGCTGTCGACCCAGGTGCACCGGGCGGTAAAAGCCCGTGTTTCGCAAGTTCCGGGTCGTCCAACATGGACTGCCAAGCAACGAAACACCACCTTCAGTTTCCCGGTATTCAGTACGACAACACACCGTGCCACTCACCTCGAGATTCAGAAACTGCGCGTCTGCATTCCACCTTCTGTTCACGAAATGTCTCCATACATCAATCGTCTTCACTCCCACTGTGGGCGCTCTTCCACCACCCGTCACTGAGGTCGTCGTGACCGCATTCCTGCGAAGCCGTCCCACCGTCGGATTCCTCGCGCTCGAAGCGCCACGGATCGAGATACCCTCCATAGGCGCGCTGGCTATCTGTGTCCGCGCGGCGAGCATGAATTACCACCCCACGTCCATAGCAGAAGCGAGTTCAAGGGGGCGGCGGTGGGAGCGAACAGATAACAAGGGTGAGCGCGGTGTTTTCAGATAAGAAAAGGGGGACAGAGGTTACGAGAGTACGAATGAAGGAAGAGGTGAGAGTGTATGATATGGCGATGGAATGGGAACGGAACCATCGAGGTGAGTAGATAAGTTTATACACAATGTTAAAGCAGTCGGCAAATGGAATGATGATGTGACGTTATGCAATGATATGATGAATATGCAGAGCGGAACATCGAAAGAGTAAGGTCTTGTATTTACCATGGAAGCCTTGGATGGACCCGCCTGGTGGTCTTTGAAGGCATCAATCGGACGAGGGCGGTGAGAACGAATCTTGGAAACGCCTTTGCGCCCGCCGGGCCTGTCTACAGAGACATCCTTCATGCGTTCGTCTTTGTCAATTAGTCCAGCATTCCTGAGAGCGTTTGCGGCCAGTGTGCGGCCGCCCGTCGCGGTTTTCGGGCTCGAGAACATGGCTGCGGATGCAATGCTGGTCTGAAAGAATAGAAGTTGTGTGTGTTAGTGATGGTTGTAGTGGTTGGTGATGGTGCGAAGACAAGAAGGATGTGGTCTGAACGTTCTGCACCGTGAAGTATGAGTTTGAATGAATCAGGTAAGTAGGTCACTGGAAAAGCAGCTGTGTCAGCGTCCCTTGTTTTGGCAACAAGTGGCGCAGTGGAGACAATTGTTTGGTCCAGAGGCTCATGCCAAACAAACCCCCGGCGGCCCGTGGACTAACCAAGGATTTCTGGCTACAAAATGCATTTCTATTTTATTTTTCCCAAGTGTGACCAATGTCACGCCAAAAACACAATAATGTAATTCGAAAGCAGTGTTACAGTCCACCTCTAACAGAAATTAAACAGCCTGGAGTCTCTATAATACCACAAGCGACCTCAAAACAAGTTGCAAACTGCGTGACGAACCTAATTTTCCCTCCGTCCATTAGGCTGGTACATGTACTGGTGGGTCGTGACACCATGCCCATGTGAAGGAGGCTTCGATCCAGACCCAGCTGGCGGATTTGGTCGTCGATAATATGCATTTGTACTCCCAGATCTCTCTTGCGGTAGTTGTGGAGCGGTGGTGGAGATGACGGGTGAGGTTGCTGCCGCAACGGTGGGCATGGGATACGGGAAATTGCGCGAGGCAGGGGGTTGTTGCTGAGTCTGGGCATGGCGGATGGCGGGAGATGGTTGTGTGGAGGTGGCAGGTGTCGAAGGTGCTGGCGAAGCGGATGGCTGTACGGAATTCGGCGGAGCAGTCTGCGGCGGTGGCACAGGCGGGTGCGTATTCTGCTGCATGGGCGCTGCGGGCTGCGGTGGAGGCGGGGCCGAGGCAATTGTAGGTGTTGATATCGGATTCTCGGTGCCTGGCGTTGGTGCGCTAGGCGGTGGGCGGTCGGAAGATGTTTGACTTTCAGTGTCACGCCGACGTTTGGTCCCCCTCGAAGAGGACTCTTTGAGACCAAGCGAAGTCGCTTTGATGAGTATTTGATGCCTTATAAAAAGCCTTCAGCTAACGCATGGAATTGGAGGTGAAACAGTACCTTGTCCGAGAGTTACCCCATTTTTCACATAATGCATCCCACGCTATCTCTCCACTGGCATTTCGATGTTCCTCGGCCAGCTTTTTCAACTTTTCGGTTTCTTCATCTGACCAAGCACCTTGGTTTCCGGCGCTTCCTGGTATTGGGCCCGCAGATCCATTCGAGCCAGTAGAGCTGGGCCCAGCTTGCGGTGCTGGCACAGGAGGATAAAATCCACTATATCCACTATAGCCGTAATATGGAGCAGTCGGGTATGCGGGACCATTATATATTCCCGGGACAAATGGTTGTGGTGTCGGGTGCTGATGTCCCATGGAGACGACAAACGACTGTGGATTAGATATTACAGAGGCCGCCGACTGCGTGGTTGGCGGAGGTTTTCCATTAGCCGAGGGCGGGGGAGTTGGCTGCAATGGTGGTTGGGGAGGCTGAGGTGCCAGAGGGGTATACCCCGGGATGAATGGGTATGGTACAGGAGGAGGGTGTGCAGTTAATCGAGCAGGTGAGGCAAGCTACATGGAAACATATCATTTGAGGTGCACACCAATATAATTAAGGAAACGGTTACAAGAGTATCGCAGATTCGCTTGGCCTCGCCGAGCATAGTCAAGGGGTCGACTTTGACGCCTGGTCCCATCTGATAACATTGGGCAATCACCAGTGACGGTGTAGCTTTCTGCACGCAAATGAAGTATCAGCACCAACGCATGCACTCAGCTCACCCCCGGGCTGAACTCACGATGAGCTCTTCAGCGGCGCCATAAAACTCAGCACACAAATTTAGAACACGCCATTGAAACTCATAATATTGTTGGTTGTGCGGATGCACTTCCCCCGGTGCTGGGGGAGCAGAGTATTGGTAAAAACCATGTGTGGTGGTAGGGTGCTTCGCAGCTGCGGTACTCGCGGTTGACGCATCTCTTTCGGCACCAGATCCGCGAATACGCCTGTTTTTTGAGCCACGAGGACGACCGGGACGTCGTTTACGCTCGACATCTTCAGATGTTGGCGGGCCGGGTGGTTGCGGCGGAAGGGAGGGTGCTGGCTCGGCACGCTGCTTCCCCGCTCCACTCGTATTGGGTGTCGGTTGAGCAGTACGATTTGATCTGCGGGGTCGTTGAGGCGGTCGCGATGAAGAGTTGTTTACCCATGTACATATGAACACAAAATTAGGACACGTACTCGTCACCGTCATCGTCTTCCCTTTCAAGTTGCTCCTCAATGGCGCCCTCATCTTCGCCTTCCTCCTCTTCTTCCTCATATTGAGACTGGACTATGGGTGGATTGAGCGCATGTGAGAGCGGCTGATAATGCTGAGGATTGTCCATGAGGACGGAACTAAGTGACCCCGACAGTCCAATCAAATCTGCTCAGGAGTAGATTTTTAGGATTTCGCTGGGTGTAACCGAATTTTTCGGGGTGGGTGTTTGTGTTTTTGTTGGGGTTTACACAGGTCACATTGCACCATCGGAAAATAAATATTGACCCTCCGAAGTGTTTATGTAATTTTCTTTTCTTTTCTCCCATTCAAATCCAATGTTCCCCCGCTCCAACATTACACTAATGCACGATTCACAAATACACTTTTTTTACACTTTGTCTGATGGTAGAAATGATTCGAAAAGAGGACTTATTTAATTTGCCCGTATTGTTTACGATGATTATTGATATGATCAAGCTGTCTTGACATGGCTTCATTCCCTACGGCCCGGGAAAGGACCGCGGCACTGCACTGATTGGCAATCTAACTTGGTGATCGGGCCATTCACGAGGACGTACCATAAATGCGACGGTATTGAACCGTCCACTTCCCGGCCTTGAGTATGTTTTCTGCTGACACAGCTCCTTTTTTTTCCTCGTTGAGCCGAACTATTAAATAATCAAATTAATCGTGTTTGGAGATCATGTGTGAACTTGGGGTCAAAACCGCGAGATAACGTGGGGCCGTAACGTACTTGTGCGGCCATGAGCACACTCGAAGGCGAGCAGATTGGGCCTTCCAAGCGTTCCAGCGTCGAAGCTCCCGGGAACGGGAATAACTTCGATGAACCCGTCGTCACTAAGCCCGTCGAGTCTGAAAAGGCAGATGTGGCATTTACAACATCCCGTAGGGAGCTTTGGGCTTTCTATCTCTACTACGTCGTGCGTTCTCCTTGAAAGTTCGTAATCACACGTTTCCGCCCAGCTGACAAGACCCTAGGGAAATAACGGCTTATCTGGCTTCAACTTCGGTCCCTCTCAATTCCAGAACTTGCTCTATCTTGCCGGTTATGATCCAGCATACCCTCCGTATTCTGCGCCGTGCGGCAGCGGCACAGATTGTGTGCTTCCATACCTTGGACGGATCAGGGACAGTGCGTATCACACTGTGAATGGCAAAAGCTCACCGTTGACCGTTCCACAGTTAACTCTATCGTTCTCCTCACGAACGGTATCAGTTTCGCCATTCAAGCAGTCTTGCTTCTCGTCATCGGAGCCTGGGCTGACTATGGTCAATGGAGGTGACTCTATGTCCTCCACCATGAGAATGAATGTCTGACACGGTCCGAGACCTAACATCACCATCATGTTTACGCTAGCCGCGGTCGCAGTCTCCTTTGCATGGCTTGGTGTCGAAGACCCTTCCAAATGGCAGGCGGGCGTTGTCCTCTATATTTTGGGTTGTGAGTTCATTCGCTGCAACATTGGGGCTCGTATGGTTAACCGCTAACTTTCCGACCACTAGTGATAACGTACCAGGCATGCATCCCCGAGTATGCATTTGTCCTTTTATCTGATATCGAAGCAGGGTGCCCTCACATTTTGGACAGCAGCATTCCCAGGCTTAACCCGTCATCTCCCTGAAGTCCAGGAGTCAGCCGAAGAGGTCCAAGAAGGATCGAAGAGGTAAGGCCTGCAAGAATGTGATATCCGTCTCCTTATCCTCTTTCCCAGTGCGGACGAACACGCCGCTTTCGAGTCTCTGTCCAGAAATAGAGTTTCGAATATTTCATTCACTGTCTCCTCCGTCGGTGAAGTGATCATACTCGTTATCATGGTGGGTATTCTCGAAGGAATGAAGGCCGGGGAGAGCACAGAAAACAACACGAAAGCATTTAGTGCACTTATAGCATTCTCAGGCGCAGTTTGGTGTAAGTAGTCATCATTCCTTTCCACATACGAGACTGATGGTACCATACTAATATTAGTGGCTTGTGCTTTACCTTGGTTCTTCCTCGAAAAGCATCGACCCGGGTTGTCACTCCCTCCTGGAAGTTCCCTTTTGACAATTGGGTTCCAGCAGACATATGTGGCTATCCGGGAATGTATGAGGCTCAAGCAGACTTTCCTATATCTGATCTTCTACTTTCTTATGTATGTCTCCCCCTTTTTTCTTGGGAAGTATCTTTTGGTTGATGTACATATCCTCCCAGGGGAGATGTCCTGAATACCACTGTGTATGTTTCAAGCATTGCAGAGGTAAAACTTATTCACTTATCTTTTACAGCACTGTTGTTGGTACTCTGCAAAACAGGTATGTAGTCCTGAACTCACTGTTCTATTGCCTCTAAGGATAGGTAGTGTTGTCACATATTCCACTCTCCAACTGACATTGCTCTTGGTTGTTGGTATTGTGACTCAAGCACTTGGAATCTAGTGAGTTTGCTTGTACTTTCAAATATAGGAAGCTCAAGATCCTACACTTCCAGTGGGTTTTGGTTAGTCCAGAAAAAGTATAAAATACCAACTAAGCAGGTAAGTTGGTCAATAAATGGTTGTCAATTTTGATATAAAGTTCCTTAGATGCTTGCTTTCAATGTCTTTTGGATATTGGTTTGTTAAAACAGTTGCTCATGTGGCTTCTTCTGATTATGAGTAGGTTCTCACTGTGTGGGGCCTCATAGGAGTGCATACCAACAATTTTGGATTCAAGCATGTTTGGGAGATATGGTAAGAAACCATTGAATATATGCTTGGAGATCATCTGATGGTTGTGTGTAGGTTATACCAAGTATTTTATGGTCTTATGGTTTGTCCATGGTATGCATACAGCCAGACCATGATCAGTGAAGTCTCTCCTCTTCCTCAAATGTATGTCTGGCACATTGAATTGTGTTCTGATTCATGCAACTGATGTTCATGTTTTAGGTTCCTCTTCTTTGCACTATTCTCAGTGGTATGTTATCTTGGATATCTGTGGGTTCTATGTGATGTCCTTACTTTGAATACATAGGTTGGGAAAACATCTGCATTCATTGGCCCATTTGTATCATCTGCTATCATCACAGCATCAGGAAACAATAATAACATGCCATTTGCTTTTCTGTTTGGCTTGTATGTTCCATTCCACCAAGTTCTCTCTGAATTACTCATTGATGTTGATGGCCTGAACAGAGGTACATTCAGCACAATGTTCTTGTACATGGTGGATGTCAAGAAGAGTAGGATTGAGTGTGAGGAGTTTGTAGAGGCAGAGGCAACTCAGAATGTATTTGGAGAGTGATTGTTGCAGGTTGTAGTGCTTGAGGCAGTTCTTATTGACTATCGAGCTATCACGAGTCTTCTTTGTGTTCAACCTTATATTCACCCAATCAATTCTCCACAAATGTTACTTATGTTCATTCTCCAATCTGTATCAATAGTTTCAGCCAATGCTGCAATTTCTCTTCGCTAATAATCACAACACCACCCTCACAAGCCAGAGGCAACTATCATTCAAGTTTCTCCGATCATGGTGTGTATTCCCCTCAACATGATGCCCAATTGTACCCCACCCTTCACTCGTAGAACAGAAAGGGTAAAAACGACCAAGAATAATGATCAGTCTACGTGAGCTTGTCTCATGTCACACGCAAAGACTCCATCCCGAAATCCCCTCCATTCCCCCGATCGAGGTCGTTGAAAGGGTCTCTCATACTCCCTGTCTTTCCACGCCAAAGCTGGGTGTATAGTGCCTTAATTTTTTGCAGTTCTGCATCTACGGTGGCCGTCTTGGC
>JBBPQV010000288.1:0-26308 GCA_038092675.1 Boletus rufocinnamomeus
CAGTCGTGTTAGTTGTGGTCCTTGGTTATTCTCATCTCGGGGTCAACACAGTTATCATGGTCACTATTGTTGGCTATGACTATAGTTAAGTGATGCATTTCTTGCGACACACAAATTTTTACATCTTAATGGCATCTGCGCTATCGCTCTATCACTTCAGTCCTCACTTTTGGCAGAGAGGTATTTGTGTTCTTTCTCCACCTTTTGTCTCGTCGCTAACAATCTGCAAAGATAGAGTATGTTTGGGTCAGTTATTCATAGTTTTCGTCCAGTCCTATACCCAATCTGATTATGTTACAACAGCGCAGGCCCTGGACCCGGATCTCGACGCTGTTCGTTCTTGTGTGTAGAAAACCTTGCAGTGTCCGGTTTTATGTTTGTTTCAAACTGATTATTCCAACAGGTCCGCTATTTTGGTCTTTGTGCCACTTCGTGGGTTTATCTCCGCCATGATACATTTGTATAACATGATTAACACTGCATTCATGAGGAAGCTTCGGTTTGCTCAGTACGTTTGGGAATGTAAATCAATGCTGATTGCACTGACAAACACCTCAAGTCCTCAGTGGTTTTGTTCCCAACCCTGTGGTGGTTAGCTTTTCTGTTGCGCACAGTCAGATCAATCGCTAACAACAATCCCCCGTTGCGATAGATGTACTTATTTGCGTTCTTTTGTGAATCCTCCATTGCTAATGGTTCCATAGGTGTAAGCACATTTATCCACTGCTCTTCATGATCCTCGAATGAGACATGCATACCTTCAAGGCACTATAATGCTTCTTATATGTACCTGCGCACTCTCGACGTTCCACGCTGCTGCAGATCGTAAGTGGCCATGTTTTCTAACCCATCTCCCTCTATCTTGATGTCAAATATAGTCTTGATGCTTTTGCGTGTTTATGCAATGTGGGGTCAATCTAGGCGGATCCTTGGTGTCCTCCTCTTGGTTTACATACCTACAATCATCGTTCGGTTCATCAATCTGGGTATGATTGTCGATCCTAATAGCTACTACACTGGTACGCCTTGCGATTGAAATCGTATCATCTTGAATAGATGGCGCTCTTCTTCTGATGCTGCTGCCACATTCAGTTACAGACATTCAAGGGCACAGCGTCTCATTTTGCGTTGGCACATTCAATGCAGTCATCTTGACGACGACTATCATTCTCAGCTGCGTTCTGGGTTTTTTGATGTTCGTTCTCGCTATCATTCCCACGTTAGCAGAATTGCGTGCGATGTACATGGTGACGAAGCAATGGCAGCTGAACCGGTACATGAAGCTGCTTGTGAGGGATGGCATTATTTATTTTTTCCTGTAGGTTTCTCTTATTCTCTTCTTTTCTTCTCGTGTATCCTCCTCGTTCATCGTCACCTTCCACCTCGTTATGTTACCAAACTGTCCCACACGAAAACAAGTCACTGACTATCTCCCTTTGAACAAGGACCTTAATTTACTATCTGGCAAACGTGGCAGACACGACAAATACGACTTCACCTTCATGGCAACTCATTCTGGTCATGGCCAATATCGTCACCATGATTCCCATCATGCCTCGGTTTGTCTTGAACATTCGCGAAATGCATGTGCGTAACGTGCAGTGCGGCTTGCAAGGCATCGACACTGCGTTTGGTCTGTCATCACATTCAACCACAAGTCGAAATACGGAGGTGTCTACGATCGCGTTCGGAGAGGGCAAGAGGGGTTGGGCGATGCCGGTGACAGAGGGGAATGAGGAGGTACAACTTGAAGTGATCCAGGCCGGTGGGCATTGAAGATGACGGCCAAGCCTTCGGGGCAAAGAGAAAATGCTACGCTACTTCTGCGACTGTCGCGTATCACCCAATCGGGTAGATATGGCCCTTTGATTTGTTAATCAAGTTTGTAGCATACATGTCAATGCTTCCTTTGTGTTATCCGTCAGCGTATTGTTTCAGAATATGTCAGTACACTCGTTGCGAGGAGGCGCAATGGCACTGTATATGTGGTGTGTGTGGCATAACTTGATGAGTGAAATTGAAACTTCAAGCTCAAGCTTCAAAGCTTCACCAGTCGGTGTCTCGAATATCATGCTAGGGGTAGCACATGAATCATATCCTCTTATAACGCTCGGAGTACTCCAATCACTCAGCTCGTCCGCACGTAGCGTTCTGCAGCAGCGTCGCATCCCAGACTGCTTGCATACACGTGCGTTGTTATCAAGAGACATCGCACTGTTGGAGTACCGCACAGCTGCACTACGGGCATAGGTCACAGCACTCATATTTGCGTGATGTTCACAGGCGCCAGTATGTTATCTCTTGAACTGGGGCAACTCGCCCATCCCGCCTTGGCCCTTGTGCCACCTGAGACCGCTCTTGGTCGATTTGATCATACGAAGATTTACGGCCATGCAGTGGTCACCAGACCTGCCAGTGCCCTCACGATCCATCAAAACGAAACTTGCTCAAACTCAGTGTAAGGGCCTCACCTGACACTGACGTCTTCACTACGTCAGGAATCATTGCATCAAATTTCACCTCCCGGCAGAACCTCCTCAGAGAAAGTACTGGTGAGCTCCAACGATTAGCCGTCTCCAAGAGTGTGCATGCCACCGGCATGCAGTAGGGCTAGGTCTATGTACAAGGATGGACGACCCCGGCTGTCGATCCTGTTGCTGCACCCATCAGTCATCCTTCTCCGAGGATAAGGACCATATGCAGTATGTGCATGGACAGGCAAAGGGGCAGTAAGGCAGCAGTCTTCAGCCTACGAAAGCTCAGGGGGTTTAGCTGCTACCGCGACCACTGCCCTTCCAGGGCTGTTTGGGGGAACTACCAACTAAACATATTTAGGGGGAGTGGGCACTTACACACTAAATGAGAGGCCTGTCGGCTGCGGTATGGTTGGGACCGACGGGGGCGAGCTCAACAAACACGGGGGGCGCGACCCTCCGACCGGTTGGTCTAGGATAAAGGGTTGGGTGAAGGCGGATGGGGAGGAGGTTTCTCAACAAAGATCAGCAGCCGAAACTGCTCCCGTGGGCCAGCCGGGCACCCATGTCCTTTCAGAACACGAATGCACTAGCTTCTGCATCCCCATGCAGTACTGTGCCGGAACTAGCTGGCACGGATTCCATCCCCAGCCATCTAGTATGACTCGAGATCCGATTAAGGCATAGACCAAGCTTCATGCACATGCCAATTGTGCATAGTGAGTAAGAGTAAGTCGCAGATTATAATAAGGTCTGTACATTCTGAATCATACTCGAAAACGATACCCAATGGCCAACGCGGCAGCACCCCACAATTGGCCCCTTGATGAATGGCTGTTCGCGATCAGAGATAGTGGCCGCATGGTGTCTTGGCTACGGCATCGCAAGGCCTAGAGAGAAAAGATCACGCTTTGCCTGGAGAGTCAGAATGTGATGGGAAAGGTGTCACTCTGTAATTTCCAAACGTTAACGGAGCTTGAATTTGAAACGTTTGACTTGACACTTCGAACTGTATTAGAGGACGGCTGGCAAAGCGCACACTCCTCCTTTCGCGCCCCAGACTCCTCGGGCAGCTTCGGATGTTCCGCTAACGGCTCTCGGTTTCTCCGAGCGACCACAACTGAATATTCCTTGTCCTCGTCTTTTAACTTTACCTACTGTACCTTTTTGCCACAATTTGTCGGACCACCATGTCTTCCGATCTTTCGTATGTCTTGAAGACTCTTCAACAAACCCACTACGCATCCAGTAAGCCGCAGTCGTAGTTGCGGTCCTTGGTTATTCTTATCTCGGAGTCAACACAGTCGTCATGATCACCATTGTGGGCTATGATTACAGTTAAGTGATGCATTTCTTGCGACGCACAAATTTCACATCTTAATGCCATTTGCACTATCACTTGATGACTAGCAGTCCTCACCTTTAACAAGGAGGTATTTGCATTGTTTCTCCACTTCCTGTCTCATCGCTAACAATCTGCAAAGATGGAGCATGTTTGGGTCAGTTATTCAAAGTTTTCATGCAGTCCTATACCCAATCTGATCATGTTACAACAGCGCAGGCCCTGGACCCGGATCTCGACGCTGTTCGTTCTTGTGTGTAGAAAACATTGTAGTGTCCGCTTTTATGTATGTTTCGAACTGACTGTTCCAACAGGTCCGTTATTTTGGTCTTTGTGCCGCTTTGTGGGTTTATCTCCACCACGATACACTGTATAACATCGTTAACACCGAATTCATGAGGAAGCTTCGGTTTCCTCGGTATGTTCGAGAATGCAAATTGATGCTGATTACACTGACAAACATCTCAAGTCCTCAGTGGCTTTGTTCCCAACCCTGTTATGGTTAGCTTTTCTGTTGCGCAGTCAGATCAGTTGCTAACAACAATCCCTCGTTGCGATAGACGTACTTATTTGCGTATCTCTGTAAATCCTCCGTTACTAATGGTTCCATAGGTGTAAGCACACTTGTCTACCGCTCTTCATGATCCCCGAATGAGACATGCATACCTTCAAGGTACTATAATGCTTCTTATATGTACCTGCGCACTCTCGATGTTCCACGCTGCTGCAGATCGTAAGTGGCCATGTTTTCTAACCCATCTCCATTTATCTTGACGTCAAATACAGTCTTGATGCTTCTGCGTGTTTATGCAATGTGGGGTCAATCTAGGTCGATCCTTGGCGTCCTCCTCTTGGTTTACATACCTACAATCATCGTTCGGTTCCTCAATGTGGGCTTGATTGTCGATCCTGATAGCTACTACACCGGTACGCCTTGCGATTGAAATCACGAGTACCATCCTGAATAGATGGCGCTCTTCTCCTGCTGCTACTAACTTCAGCTGCAGACATCCAAGGGCACAGCTTCTCATTTTGCGTCAACACATCCAATGCAGTCGTCATGGCGATTACTATCATTCTCAGCTGCGTTCTAGGCTCTCTACTGTTCATTCTCGCTATCATTCCCACGTTGACGGAATTGCGTGAGATGTACATGATGACGAAGCAATGGCAGCTGAACCGGTACATGAAGCTGCTTGTGAGGGATGGCATTATTTATTTCTTGGTGTAAGTCTCTTATTCTCTTCGTTTCTTTGTGTATCCTCATTCATCTTCACCTTCCACCTCGTTATGTTACCCAATTGTCCCGCACGAAAACAATCACTGATGATCTTTCCTTGAACAAGGTCCTTAATCTACTATCTGGCAAACGCGGCAGACGCGACAACTACGACTTCACCTTCATGGCAACTCATTCTGGTCATGGCCAATATCGTCACCATGATTCCAATCATGCCTCGGTTTGTCTTGAACATTCGCGAAATGCATGTGCGTAACCTGGAGTGCAGCTTGCAAGGCATCGACACTGCATTTGGTTTTTCGTCACATTCAACCACAAGTCGGGATACGGAGGTGTCTACGATCGCGCTCGAAGAGGGCGAGAGGGGTTGGGCGATGCCGGTGACGGAGGGGAATGAAGAGATACAACTTGAGGTGATCCAGGCTGGTGGGCATTGGCGATGACGGCCAAGCCATTGGGGGCAGAGAGACAATGCTCATTCATACTCGAGAACGACCAACTCGGCAGCACCGCACGATGACCCCTTGATGCTTGATGCTTGATGAATGGCTATCCGGATAGTGGCCACGTGATGTCTTGGCTGCAGCATCGCAAGACCTAAGGAGAATAGAGTTTCAGATCCTCAGACATGGATCGTTCCATGTGTTATTCTGAGATGCCTCCCCTGCAGGGTCGGAGTGCGATGGGAAAGGCGTAACTCTCCAATTTCCAAAGTTAACGGTGCTTGGATTTGAAACGTTTTGGTTTGAGACTTTGCACGGTGAATATTGAAATAGAGACAAAGTGCACATTATTCCTTTTTTGCGCCCTAGACTCCTCAGGCAGCTTCGAATGCTCGGCTAACGGCTCCCAGTTCTCCAGGACGGAATATTCCTGTTCCTCGTCTTTCAACCTTACCTACTGTGGCTTTTCCCTTCAGATATCGCCACACTTTCTCCACCATGTCTTCCGATCTCTTGTACGTCTTGAAAACTCTTCAAGAAAGCGACTACGCATCCAGTAAGCCCCAGTCGTAGTTGCGGTCCATGGTTATTCTCATATCGGAATCAACACAGTTGTCATGGCCACTATTGTTGGCTATGATTATAGTTAAGTGATGCATTTCTTGCGGCACACAAATCTTCACATCGGAATGGCATTTGCACTATCACTTCAGTCCTCACCTTTGGCAGAGAGGTATTTGCGTTGTTTCTCCGCCTCTTGTCTCGTAGCTAACAATCTGCAAAGATAGAGTATATTTGGGTCAGTTATTCAAAGTTTTCGTGCAATCCTACCTCCAATCTGATCATGTTACAACAGTGCAGGCCCCGCACCTGGATCTCGACGCTGTTCGTTCTTGTGTGTGGAAAGCCTTGCGGTGTCCGGTTTTTCTGTGTTTCAAACTGACTGTTCCAACAGGTCCGTTATTTTGGTCTTTGTGCCGCTTTGTAAGTTTATCTCTGCCGCGATCTATCGTGTATAACATGATTAACGCTGAATTCATGAGGAAGCTTCGGTTCGCTGGGTACGTCCGAGAATGCAAGTTGACGCCGATTACACTGACAAACATCTCAAGTCGTCGGTGGCTTTGTTCCCGACCCTATGATGGTTAGCTCTTCTACTGCGCACAGTCCGATCAGTTGCTAACAACAACCCCCCATTGCCATAGATGTACTCATTTGCGTTATTCTGCGAATCCTCCATTACTAATGGTTTCACAGGTGTAAGTACACTTGCTTACAGCCCTTCACGATCCTCGAATGAGACATGCATACCTTCAAGGCACTATAACGTTTCTTATAGGTACATGCTCAATCACGGTGTTCTACGTTGCTGCGGATCGTCAGTCGCCATGCCCTCTAACCTATCTCCTCCATCTTGACGTCAAGTACAGTCTTGATGCTTCTGCGTGTTTATGCAATGTGGGGTCAATCTAGGTTGATCCTTGGTGTCCTCCTCTCGGTTTACATACCTACAGTCGTTGTTCAGCTCCTCAATGTGGGCATATTTGTCAATGCTGATAGCTACTACACCGGTACGCCTTGCGATTGAAATCACGAGTACCATCCTGAATAGATAGCACTCCCCTTCTCCTGCTACTGTTTCCTTCAGTTACAGACATCCGAGGGCACCGCTTCTCATTTTGTGTTCACACAACCAATGCAGTTATCTTGAGGATTGCTATCATTCTCAGCTGCGTTCTAGGTTTTCTACTGTTCGTTCTCGCTGTCATCCCCACGTTAACGGAATTGCGTGCGATGTACATGGTGACGAAGCAATGGCAGCTGAACCGGTACGTGAAGCTGCTTGTGAGGGAGGGCATTATTTATTTTTTCGTGTAAATCTCTTATTCTCTCCGTTTCTTTTCGTGTATCTTCTCCATTCACCTTCACCTTCCACCTCGTTATGTTACGAAGCTGTCCCGCACGAAAGCGAGTCACTGACGATCTTTCCTTGGACAAGGACTTTAATATACTATCTGGCAAACGTGGCAGACGCGACAAGTACGACTTCACCTTCCTGGCAACTCATTCTGAACGTGGCCGATATCGTGATCATGATTCCCATGATCCATCATGTCTCGGCTTGTCTTGAACATTCGCAAAATGCATGCGCATAACCTAGAGTGCCACTCGCAAGGCATCGACACTGCGTTCGGTCTTTCGTCACATTCAATCGCCAGACAGGATACGGAGGTGTCTACGGTCGCGTTCGGAGAGGGTGAAGAGGGGTTGGGAGATGCCGGGGACGCAGGGGAACGAAGTGATACAACTCGAAGTGATCCGGGCCGATGGGTGTTGGCCGTGACGGCCGGGCCAATGGACATCCATGTGTAACCAAGTAGGACCTATCTGGTACAGAGCTTAGTACGGCACGCGCGTGTGTCACACACGAATGTCATTCGTCATCCACAGTGTCAGATACAAGGTGCTATTATTCCACACGCTTCGCTTCTCTCGGGCTAGCGTCATGAATTTTGAGGGAATCAATGGTGGTGAGCTGTACAAGTGGGCCGCGCCGAGAGGCGGTCAGGGAGCAGTAACCCATGACACCCTTTTGAACAGACCTTCGAGTACGCGACTCGTAAACGCTCCTTTGCAAGCCTCGTAAAACATCTCTACTCTTTTCGAGGCAGGGTATCTGAGGGAGAAGTCATCGGGAGACGTGCGTTGTGTGCGGTGCGTCTTGTGCGACATGCGAGGTCGAGCAAAGCACCCCAAGGTACTCAACTCATGAGCTTGACGCCATACTATCATCATACACGGTGATCTCGAGACGGTGTCGATTCATCGCCGTCAGTCACGTAGACCACTGCAAGGGATATCTTTATCGAAATCGCGAGATCGCACGGTCGCGTAGGCCGGTTTTTTCTGCAGCTTGCAGGACGTAGGGTGAGGTTTTGTGGTGCGAGCAAGAGAGGGCGGATCAATGATCCCAGGAAGTATTCATATCTGTTCTGCTCGTTAGTCTGCTTGTCGGTGTCGATGGTCCAGCTAACTTGATGAGGGATGGAAGCGTACTGGTTACATGTCGCGTAAATGTTCGCTATCTCGAGCCTTCAGCGTCGACCGAGGTGCGGTGAGGGTAAACCGGGTTGTCAATCTTGCCTGTTCGTCGGAATATCGAAATGTACGGTCTTCATACTGACTCGGAGGGAAACGCATGACCCGAACGCGACGTGCACCTGGTCACACTGGCCTGCATACGGCATTAGTACGATCCGTTCTCACCAACGTGGTACTTGCTAGCAATCTCGGCATTCTGCTGCGGCTTCCCATGCGGATGCGTGTGAGATACTTGGCCTACACGTGGTGAACCCGGGAACTTGCCGTTGAGCTCCTAAAGGCATTGCTGGCGTGAATGAAGGGTATATGTGGGCGCAACCATTCGACATGTAGTACGTCTGCGACATCCACCTGTCGGACATCTAGAGGAGCGAGTTCGAGAGTGCCCAGCCTGTCCCATACATACGAACGGGTATGTACCTAACTTTCCTGGAATGGAAGAGCACGTACTAAAGAAGGGGCCGCCGGCATGAACGGATCGCAACAAGAGAGATGAGATTGCGAGCGCCCGGCATGTCCCGGATCCGAGGCTTGACCGTACTCGAGACAACTTCCCTGTCCCGAGGCTTCCCAGATTCAAACTCAGAACATCTTTAATTTTGGAAGCGATACAACTGACATCACGCCTTTTTTGGGAGTGTGAAAAGGCCTGCGAGAGGTAGCCAGGAAACGAGTCACGGCGGTGCAACTCAATCTGGTTATTACACTTATGACGAGGCTAACAAGTAAAACGAACTGTATAGGCTACAAAAAGGCCGAGGACGCGGAAGAGACGGAGCTTGAATTTGAAACGTTGGTGTGAGCGAGCAAGGAAATTAAAGATCACCGCCCTCAACATCAACTTGATGTCAAAACGCCGGGCGACCATGACACAATCTTGTTGCTCGTATTTTAACTTGACCTACTGTGCCTTCTCCGTTTGGATACCACCATACTTTGCATACTATGTCTTCCGATCCGTTGTATATCTTCAAGACCTTTCAACAAAATGACTACATATCAGGTGAGCCTCAGTCGTAATCGTAGTCCATGTGGGTCGTTCTCATCTGGGAGTTAACGCAGTTGTTATGGTCACTGTTGTTGGCTATGATTATAGTTAAGTGATGTATTTCTTGTGGCACACAAATTTTCACATTGGAATGGCATTTACACTATCACTTGATAATTAGCAGTCCTCACCCTTGACAAAGAGGTATTTGCGTTGTCTCTCCGCATCTTGTCTTGTAGCTAACAATCCGCAAAGATAGAGTATGTTTGGGTCAGTTATTCATTTCATGCAGTCCTATCTCCAATCTGATTGTGCTACAGCAGCGCAGGCCCTGGAGCTGGATCTCAACGCTGTTCGTTGTTGTGTGTAGAAAACCTTGCAGAGTCTGGTTTTATGTATCTTTCAAACTGACTGTTTCAATAGGTCCGCTATTTTGGTCTTTGTGCCGCTTTGTGGGTTTATCTCCACCACGATACATTGTGTATAACACGATTAACGCTGAATTCACGAGCAAGCCTCGGTTCGCTCGGTATGTTCGAGAATGCAAGTTGACACCGATTGCACTGACAAACACCTCAAGTCATTAGCAGCATTGTTCCTGACCCTGTGATGGTTAGCTTCTCTGCTGTGCACAGTCCGATCAATTGCTAACAACAATCCCCCGTTGCAATAGAAGTACTCATCTGCGTTCTTCTGTGAATCCTCCATTGCTAATGGTTCCATAGGTGTAAGCATACTTGTCTACGGCCCTTCGTGATCCTCGAATGAGACGTGCATACCCTCAAGGCACTATAACGTACCTTATGTGCGCCTGCGCGCTCTCGCTGTTCTCTACTGCTGCAGATCGTAAGTCGCCGTGCTTTCTAACCCATCTCCCTCCATCTTGACGTCAATTACAGTCTTGATGCTTCTGCGTGTTTATGCAATGTGGGGTCAATCTAGGTTGATTCTTGGCGTCCTCCTCTCGGTTTACATACCTACAGTCATCGTTCGATTCCTCAATCTGGGCATGTTTGCCAATTCTGATACTTACTACACCGGTACGTCTTGCAACTGAAGTCACGAGTATCATCCTGAATAGACGGTGACTCTTTCTCTCCTGCTGCTGTTTCCTTCAGTTACATATCCCCAAATGCACAACCTCTCAGTTTGCGTTCACACGTACAATATGGTCACCCTGAGGATTTCTATCATTTCCAGCTGCATTTTAGCAGTTCTGCTGTTCGTTCTCGCTATCATCCCCACGTCAACGGAGTTGCGTGTGATGTACATGGTGACGAGGCAATGGCAGCTGAACCGGTACATGAAGCTGCTTGTGAGGGAGGGCATCGTGTATTTCTTCGTGTAGGTCTCTCTTATTATCTTCTTTTCTTCTCGTGTATCCTCCTCGTTCATCGTCACCTCCCACTCGTTATGTTACCAAACTGTCCCGCACGAAAACGAGTCACTGACGAACTTTCCTTGAGCAAGGACTTTAATATACTATCTGGCAAACGTGGCAAACGCGACAAGTACGACTTCACCTTCCTGGCAACTCATTCTGAGCGTGGCCGATGTCGTGATCATAATTCCCCTCATGCCTCGGTTTGTCTTGAATATGCGCGAAATGCATGGACGCGACCTGCATTGCCGCTTGCAAGGCATGGACACTGCGGTTGGTCTGTGGCCGCATTCAACCACAACTCGGGATACGGAGGTGTCTACGGTTGCGCTTGGAGAGGGCGAGAGGGCTTGGGCGATGCTGGGGACGCAGGGGAACGATGGGATACAACTTGAGGTGATCCAAGCCCGTCGGCGTTGGCGATGACGGCCAGGCCGAATCGGAACTATCTGTTACCCGGGCTTGGTGTGCGGCGCGCGCGCGTATCACATGCGAATATTATTTGTCCACGGTATCAAATACAAGGTGCTATCATGCCACACGCTTCGCGTCTCTCCGGCTAGCGCCATGTATTTTGAAGGAATGGTAGTGAGCTGCGCTGATCGTACAAGCGTATCACGCCGAGAGGCGGTCAGGGAGCGGCAACCCAAGTCACCTCTTTGACCACACCTCGAGTGCGCGACCTGTGAATCCTGAGGCTTAACGGTGGTGAGCTGCACTGATCGTATAAACGTCCCGCGCCGAAAGGCGGTCAGGGAGCAGGAGCAACATCTCAAGTCACCTCTTTGACCAGACCTCGAGTACGTGACCCTTGAACGTTCCTTTGCAAGCTCGTCAATGATGGTATCGGACAAAAAAATCAGATGTTCCAGCGTAAATCGCCTCCCAAGACTGCTGATCCCGGGCCCAACCATCACAACAAGGATGCTTCTCATAGCGGAAAAGGTGCTGCAGCTCCAACGCAAGCAGGTCATGTGTGTCTATTTCCGGTGATGGTAGTAGACCACCCCGTGGCAGCTGTCCTATTAGGCACAACAAACAAACAATTCATCTCGTCCGTCAGCCGGGAGGCTCCATGTAACGGTGCGCGTATTTTCCTATAGCTTGCATTGTTAGACTCACACAGCGAGAATCAGGCAACGCGACCATTTCGATCACGTTTCCCGTGTGGATGTCGTGTTTTTGCCCACACACTGAAGACGGGATACGATGCTGAATCGTGAGTATGTGGACCACTGGACATCGACCATGATGATCTTTGAGTTCATGTCGCCAAAGTGGTCTTTTCCGGATATTCGGGGTCCACTAGAAGTCGAGACCAGCCGTCAAAGTTGCTGTACGTACATCCCTCCATTCGATGGTCATTCACCTAACGGCCACGGAGAAGCTAGCCATGAACGGCTGTTTGTTGTTACGGATGTTGTGGGGATTGGAGCTGAACTATTACCCCAGGACAATCTTTGCATAGCGGCAAATCTCAGGAATCGACAACAAATGACTCCATTTCCGCTCAGCTGTCCTTGCCACATATCTATAGGCACTCCCAAGAATCGTCCTCGATATGACTCTGAGCAAATCGAGAGCAACCTGGTATGTTCGGAGGATCTTTCCCGTCAACGAAACCCTGAGCAACCTCAGAATACGTCCTTCTGAAACTCAGCGCATCGAGTTTCTCCCAATCGCCCAACTTCCAACCGTCCCCAAGATCTGGGTCTTCCTCCGAAACGGGCACCACATTAGGAACTCTTATAACCTCGAAATCCTCCAGGCCAGACATCGCTACAATTTGATGTGCGTTAAGAAGTGCAACAATGTATGGGGTTATTGGTCGTACCTTTGTTGCGTCTCTTCGTCACTTGGTATCGTGCGATGTCGAGGAGTGGCAGAGTTCCATGTGTGCTTCCCAACAACATTGGATAATGTGCGTCTTCCTGGAGCTCCTCCTGAAACTCGCAGGTACATTCCTCCTCATCCGAGTCGGGTACGACCGATCTTTTACTGAACAAGATCCGTGACCCGTCCCAATCCCATCCGGGATCATGTGTCAAAAGGGGTCTATCCAGTCGCCTGCGCCTCGGCTTTCCCGACTAAGTACCAGTGTTCCATGTGTGAGTGTTCGCCATCAGATTCGTAGTGGACAACCCACCCGTGACCTCTCCCATACTATCTTTTCAACCTGAGCACCCCAAGGCGCTGGAGCACAGTGAATTCTTCTTGGCGTCGCCATACCTCTTGAACGGAAAAAGCGGATGAACGTAGAAACTTTGACTGTTTCACATTCTCACTCTTTGCTACATTTTATAAGTAGGAGAGACCAGGCCTAGAAGCCAACATCCTAGTCAACCCGCTGAGTCAGAGTCTAAGAAGGTCATACTGACGCAACATGACCTAGGATGAGTCGTTTATTGGCTCCGGGGCCGATGAGATGATTGGTGGGAACCGACCTGTGCCAAATTTGGGATTCATCTCCTAATGGTGTTCGGAACTCGTCCCTTGCCAACACAAGTTGGATAAGAAACCGAAGCCCGGAACTCCACCAGTCTACCCTAACAGCATGTTGATGTTTGCCGTGAGTGGTTTTTGACGTCAACGATCAATCCTAGACTCACCACACAGCCTCGTGACCGACGCCCTCAACGAAGTATTCAGGTTACCACGAACCCCTGTGAGCGGCTGAGAGTCATTCGCACGATGGAGGAGGACGCGGCTTGCTCCTCGAGATTTCCATCCTTTGGATTTGCAACCTAGCAAATGGTCGAAACTGCAGGCACGGTTGACTTCAAAGTCGCCAACGAGACATACAAAACATGGTACAAAGCCGTCGGTGACCTCAAGTCCGGCATTACCCCCCTCGTCCTGCTTCACGGCGGACCAGGCATGTCCCATCACTACATGATCTCCCACACAGAGGTGTATACCACCCATGGCATCCCCGTCGTCTTCTACGACCAAATAGGCATCGGGGAGTCTACCCATCTCCCTCACAAGCCTAAGGAGTTCTGGACAGTCGAGCTCTTCATGGACGAGCTTGATAATCTGTTGGCCAAGCTTGGGATCGAGAGCAAGTTTGATTTGCTAGGACAATCGTGGGGTGGTATGCTTGCTGCGGATTATGCGTCCGCGCGCCATCCCAAGGGCCTTCGTCGTCTCATTATTGCGAATGCCCCCCCGTCTGAGGCGCTCTGGGAAAAGAGCATGCTTCAGTATTTGAGCAAGTTCCCACAAGAATTTCAGGACATGGTTCGGAAGCACGAGAGGGAGGGCACGACGTCGTCGAAAGAGTATCAGGATGCGCTGCAGGTCTTTTATAACAAGCATACTTGCCAGGTCGTTCCCTGGCCGACAGAATTGGTAGTATCGTTCAAGACGATGGAAGAAGACCCGACGGTGTACACGACGATGTGAGCATGCCAAAATCAGTTCTCAACTGATGCGATTTCCTCTCCGCTGACCAGCGGACTCTCGAACTAGGCTTGGTACATCAGAGTTCAACACGACAGGCACGTTAAAGTCCTGGTCCGTCATTGATCGTCTCGACACGATCACTTACCCCACGCTCGTTGTTAATGGTACAGAGGAGGGAGCGCAGGATTTCGTCATAGCGCCCTTCCTCGAGAGAATCCCTAAAGTGAAATGGATCAAGTGCGCGAAGAGTCATTGCCCTTTTTTCGAGGATAAAGAGTACTACTTTAAAGCTGTTGGAAACTTCTTGTTGGGTTGAGGTTTGTCTTGTATACGCTTGATTGGAACACTTAGAGGCACGTTGGTACCTTGCGACCTTGCTTTCCAACGTTCCGTAGCCTTGCAAGTCATTTGTCCCCGAAACATTCGCCGCTGTGGGATAGGTGTAGCATGCCATCCCATTAACACACACAGGCCCTCTCTTCTCTTCCCCAGCAAGCTATCTGACGTGACCCAGGGCACCGCATTCCTCGGAGCTGTACGTTGCGCCAAAAGAAAGTACTATCACACCATATCCTCCCTGCCAACTCGTACATCCAAACCCCACAAATATACACTGCCGCGCTCGCTGGGAACATCGGCGCGAAAAGCTGAGCCATCCCACCCAAAGCTCTCTCCTCATCCGAAAGAGAGCGCAAGCGGATTCGCATGCACTCGCGCGTCCCCAAAAGCTTGGTCTCGTAACCGGACGTGTACGTTTGACCGGTTCGGCGTCTGAATGGGGACTCGGTCGATCGACCACTAGTTGAACGACCTATTTCGAAACCTCGAGTATCAAAGCCGGGTTTCTGGTCCGTTCGAGAGACTGACTGATGCGCGTCGAATCTGAAACGACCGCCAACGATCCATCATCTGCTCGATGGTGGCGTCGTGTCGTGCGTTTCGACATCCTTTCTCTTTACTACGTGCAACACCGCTCGTTCACCAAGCGATACCATTCACACCACGCTGGTCGTACGTCTCACGGTAATTACCTGAAATGTCGTGTCGCTCTCCCGGGGAAGCCGCACCACCCATCACGGGCACCTCTGGGATTTAGTTTACCGTTCGAGAACGGAGGAGCGGGTGGCCGCGAGCACTGAGGAACGGCATTTAGATGGTTCCCCGGTGTTGCCAATTCACGGCGCAAAACTACAACGGAGAAAGGTCCCCTGAACCTACCTCTTCGTTAGTGTCCATGCAGGGTGGTTCGCGGGACAAGGTGACGACGGCTTGAACAGCCCAGGGGGAGCACTGGAACATGCTAGCATGTTATCGAACTCGGGCTTACCGGAAACCTCGTCAACTCAAGGGACCTGCATCGACGGAGCGTCCATCTAACAAGATCACAGGACCCTCTAAGTATGACACGAAATACGCTCTCGGTATGTCCATTACACCACAAACGAGGAAGAGGACGGAAATCTACAATATTACATACACTCTTGATTCAGTTCTTCGCGCTGCTCTCGGCGACTTTCTTCTTGATGACATCAACAACCCCAGGCTCCGCGAGCGTGCTGAGATCACCAAGCTGATCGCCCTCACCGGCAACGATCTTACGCATGATACGGCGCATGATCTAAAAGGAGCACTGTTGAATAGTTGTTTGATGGCAAAAATGAAATAGCTCGCCTTTCCAGAGCGTGTCTTGGGAAGATCACCAACGATGACAACCTTCTTCGGTGCGGCAAAGGGTCCAATCACTTTGCGAACCTGAAGGATGAGTTCTTTTGAGAGGCCGGCCTCATCGTTTGGATCATATGTGAATTCCCTGGATCAGGCTTAATTTAGGTGTGGGCCGTGAGTGCCAGGAACATACGCACGGTTTAAGAGTGACGAATGCGTACACCGCCTGACCAGTCAACTCATCAGCAGTCCCGATGACTGTGCATGTGTGTCAGCTCCATATGAGCACATGTCGATATCAGATACGGACCTGCGGTCTCGGCAACACCCTTGTGTAGGATCAGTGCGGATTCGATCTCAGCAGTCGAGAGACGATGTCCGGAAACGTTGATGACATCTACTCTCGCGTTAGTTTTCACCAGCGACCTGGAAATAGACTGATCTCACCATCGATGCGACCCTTGATCCAAATATACCCATGCTCGTCACGTGCAGCGCCGTCACCAGTGTAGAAAACTCCAGGGTAAGGCTGGTCGAGAAAACTCGTCAGCATGTACGTAATTTCTGGATCGGAGGTATACCTTCATGTAAGTTTCGAGGTATCTGTTGTGGTCGTTCCACACTGTACGTGCAATAGAAGGCCACGGACGCTTGAGTACAAGAACGCCTTCAACATTATTCCCCGTCAACTCCTGTTGATTGATGAATGAGAAATAAATCGGCAAACGCAAGTGGTTTGACTCGCCTGTCCTGACACAGGATCAAGGATGGCAGGTTCAATTCCGAAGAATGGAACGGTCGCTGACCCAGGCTTGGTCTCGATAGCTCCGGGGAAAGGCGTGATTACAATGGATCCTGTTTCTGTCTGCCAGAAGGTATCTACGACCGCACATTGTTTGCGACCGACGTGTTCGTTATACCAGTGCCAAGCTTCGGGGTTGATCGGCTCCCCAACACTTCCCAGTACACGGAGGCTGCTGAGATCGTAGCCCTCCACATGCTGTGCGCCGAGTCGACGAAGAAGACGGATAGCCGTGGGAGCGGAGTAGAACTGTGTGAGTTTGTGCTTCTGCACGGTTTCCCAGTAACGTGAGGGTGTGGGGTATATGGGCGTGGACTCGAACACGGTTGTCGTGACACCGTTGGCAAGTGGTCCGTAAATAATGTAACTGTGACCGGTGATCCAACCAATATCAGCCATGCAAGCAAACTTGTCATCTGGGTGAAGATCAAAAACGTATTTGACGGTCAAAGCCGCGCCAAGCAAATATCCGCCAGTAGTGTGGACGACCCCCTTGGGTTTTCCGGTTGAACCGGAGGTCTATGAAGAAAAGATTGGGTATAGATAGCACATGGCGGTACACTTGTACTCACATAGAGGATAAACAGTGGGTCTTCCGCAGCCATGATTTCGGGTGGGCAGTAATTGGGGACTTTAGCGGTTTCTTCGTGCCACCACAAATCACGGCCTGGAGTCCAGGGGATTTCGCTTCCAGTACGCTTGAGTACCAAGACGTGTTCGACGCAAGGGCTTCCCTTGAGTGCAGCATCTACTATCGCTTTGGTGGCAATGGCTTTCCCACCACGACGACCTTCGTCACTCGTAAGGAGGACGCGGGACCTGCAGTCAAGGATGCGGTCACGAAGAGATTCCGAACTAAATCCGGCGAAGACAACAGAGTGTATGGCGCCAATACGAGCGCAGGCAAGGAAAGCAGCGACGGCTTGCCAAGTCATGGGCAAATATATAGAGACAGTATCTCCCTTTTTGACTCCGAGACGCTTGAGAACGTTCGCAATCGAGCAAACCTCATGAAGAAGTTCGGCATACGTGATGAGGCGACCCTCTCCGGGCTCATCGGCCTCATAAATGATGGCAGTCTGAAGGGATGAAAGTTGAATTTATGATATTTAGGAAAACCATGTGCGGTAACGTACCTTGTCAGGGTATTTGAGTGCCCATCGATCGACACAGTTGTAGGAGGCATTCAACCCCCCCTCCGGGAACCAGATGACGCTTCCTGTTTCGAATCCACCGGCTCTGACAGTTTGGAAGGGACGATCCCAGTGCAAGGTTTCTCGCGCAACCTAGGAGCAACATCATTGATCCCTGATGCGGATAGATGATCAGTGGTACGGACCTTTCCCCACCATTCATCAGAGTCCTCAGCGACAGTCAGCGCATGAGCAGCTCTGTAGGCGTCGACATCGGGGCCTAGATGAGGAGTCTTTGGCCCGTTCTTGAGACGGGGAGCAACAGGGTGAGTTGGGACTGATTCGATAGACTCGGTCATGATGGCGGGAAAAGAAATCGATTGATGAGCGGGTTGGCTTGTGCTCGGCTTATATCACAAAACATTCCCCACACCACCCCTTTTCGGAACACGTCACACAGCCACATATCGCCGTTAAAGTACATGCCGAAAGGTGAGGTATCCTGACGTACCAGTTGGCCAATATGAGCTGCTGATTAGGCGGAACGAAGCACTATTAGTCTACGTAGCTTTACGAATCCGAAGGCTTGACGCGGAGACAATGCGGTTTATAGGGAGAAAGAACGGGTGAGAGCAAGCGATCAAGCTAGCGATCAGATCTCAGACTCGGCACTTTATCTATATCAATCACACAGCTACGACGAGCCGAAGTACTTGTCTGAATGCGGAAGAGCGTTTGACCGGATATCGCTTAAGCATATTAATATGGAGCTCGGCAACCTCATGGACCACTATTCGCGCAGCAGCTGTGGCAAGATCTAGAACTCCGAACACGCGGATGTCTAACCTATCGATCAGAAGAAAACAGTAATATTACCCATATTCCCTTACAAGATGATCCAGCATCTGGTTGCATCGATGGAGGTTGATTCATCTGATGATCGTACGTGTCCGGCCGCAACGGGTCAACACAGACGCAGCCGAGACCCCCCAAGCCGTGTGCGCTTCTCATCACGGATCATCTGGATGACTGGCGCGGGAACGGGCTGATGTTCTTCCAAGTTCATCGACCGGGGTAGTGGAAATCCGAAGGACCGGCTTGGACAGGTGCACTGACCACCAAAACGAGACGTCACTGCACTTTCGAGTGGCCAAGCGACAGAGACAGGTTCACGTACGTGCGTCATGAGCTGCCAGTGGGGCTGTATAACAAGACAAACTGCTGTCTGATAGGCGCTGACAGTTGTATGTCTACCAAGCGCACTGGCATGATGGATTATCGGACTTTAAACCATTTTAAATTCCGCCGCGCCGTACAACATGCCGAATTGGTCTACTAGTAGCCCAGACGGCTCAAACTTGGATCGTACGTTCTTCCAGCATCTACGATCAGGTGGACTTTGTGCGGCCCACGTCTCGTTGAGCGTCGTATTATCGTCGACTCTCGCATGTAATCCAGCCGTGAAGCATGTAACCCCGTGAACACCCCAAGTCACATCAAGGTTTGATGGAGGGATGACAGACAGGACGAGGGTGGTTCCAACTTCCATTACCTTTTGGCCTTTGACTTTTTCTCGCGCCACCGATCAGCGGAGAATGGCGTGTCTTTGAGGTATGTAATCAGGTCAGGTACTACTTGCTTTACGTATCCTACCCTGGTGGGAGTTCAGCGCTAGCACCCAGAGCTTCTCCAACTTGAACTTGCCTCCAGCTACTCAGCTACCTCACTTCCACCTAGTGGGGTGATTCTGGACGCTGGTACGTGCATGTTCTTCGCGAGGCGATTGTAATGAATTCGGGATCTGGCCTGTCTGAGGCTGCCTCTGGAAATTCATTCGTAAGAAAACGTTGACCCTTCATCTGATAGCCAGCGAACCCTATCCAACGTAGGTCCTCAACGTACATGCCAGGGACGGTGGATAGAACCGTATCACAGCCTCGGTCCAATCTATCCCCCATGGTCATATAGGCTCCAACACGCCCTAAGTGAACATAATTTGGGCCCTCCTCCTAGAGTGTGCCCTTGATCCCTCCCTCTCATCCATACGTTATCGAGGGCTGGACTACATGCGGTCTAGCCTCTAGAAGATACCACTAGCGTCTTTAGCTGTCGTAGCCTTTGTCAGGGCAGACTACTCTACCGACGATCAAAACTTTACCTCTCTCCTTTATTCCAGAAACTCAGGAGATGCGGAATGGGGACCCTGCCAAGAGGGCGGTGAAACACTTTCCATTGCCCGAACCAACAGTACGATGATGACCGTATCGATGCATCTCAATGTTTCAATTACACATAGTAAGTTTCTTGTTCACCACCTACGTGCCATTCGAACTAATTGTACGTTCCTTGGACGTACAGGAAGTCATGAACTTACTCGCATCGAACGTCGAGGCTCATGATATTCTTGCAGGGTCTGGCATCACCATATAATGTTCTTCAGGCTGGCGCACAGGGTATCGACGCACAAGTCTTACGATCGACGGAGGATCCGCCATTGCCCGCTTCTCCTGGACCAATTTTCTACTCTCTGAACGTCACTCTTTTCAGCATTCAAGGCAATAACTACCGGAAATAATACGGCAACCATGACTTGTCAGCATTGGGACAGCATATTTCGCAGGACGATGTTCGATGATGCGCGGTGATCAACCAGACGATCGTTTCAACCCACAAGGACCTCGTCCGTGGCGTACGTCCACTGCAGCCTCAACAACGTCGAGTCGCACGGCCAGTGCTGCGCTGTTTTCTTCCAACTCGACGTAGGCAGTTTCCGGCTTGCCCCAACTATCATGTTACTTCTTGAAATAGAACAAATATCGGCGCGGTCGTCGGGGGCGTCATAACGTACCAGCCGGGGCGGTCATACGGGTGATCGAGAGGATGATGGCTGGGAGCAGACAACTTGTCATGGATGGGTATGATTCCCTTTCTGTCACCTAGCAACATATCATGTCATTCGCGATGAGCAGGGGTACTCTCTTATCTTCTGGTTTGGTGGGTATGCTGCTTTCTCCGTATAACACGATCTGTGTCATATCACGATTCATTCATCTTTATACGGAGGCCTATTTCCGGTGTTGATACTAGTACTTGCGCTGTGAGCGACGGTGATCACGACGCCTAGAACCGTGATGTGATACTCGATTTACCCCAAACGACTCATCGATCATGATGTTCCCTGCAACGACTCGTGGCCATCCCTGTGCTCGATCATCTACTAGCGAGTCCTTGTATCATCCCATGCCTCCGGTCTTGAGCGCTCGCACTTGGTACTTGGATCCGTGGCGAACGAGACAGAAATTGAAGCAGGAGGATTGAACGCGACGTCCTACCGCACACCCTCGTCGTAGTTGATATTCTTTAGGTTCGCAAAAGCTCGAATCAATTAGATACCGTCCTCCAATCGCAAGGTACGTGTGTATAAACTCCCTCAGTGGCCATTGAGTGAGTGTCATAGCGAGCACAATCCTGGGTGGGGTCATCAGGACTCATATTGCCACTAGTGCTCTGAGGTGACGCGAACTGAAAGAACTGCATCCACATAATCACGATTTGAGCACGGCTACATGTATTGCATCGAATCACCTAGATCAATGTGTCCCATCTTCGGTACCTGAGCGAAGACACAACAACCACGCAGGAAAGGTGAGCGAAAACCTGAGCGTAGCCATGCCTGTTACTCGTTCATGCTGATTCACTGTGAGTGTAACGATGCAAGCATGAGGAAAGTAGGCGCACCGTTAGATGGACCCCCCCGGCAGAAGGATGAGACCCATCGCTCGCTTGTTGCGCCTGACAGGAATTGAGACATCGTGACATGGTCCATAATAACCAGAAAAAGACGCACTGTGCCTGCTTCCGTTTGATCTGCAGTACCTTTTCCGCTACGAGAAGCATCCTGGTTCACATGTCTGGGATCAGCAGCCTTGGCAGACGATTTGGGCTGTAATGTCTGATGAGTCCCTGCATATAAGCTCGAGGAACAACGAACCTGTTTTTTCACAACGGGCTTTGCAACCGCCCGCTAAGACGACATGTCAGACATACCGCGTTGGATCGTCTATCATGGGGGAGCACTCACTCGCACACGTTGACCTGCAGCCATCCGCGAAGGTCCTTCATTCGTGGCACCCATCCTTACCGGTGACTGGGATCGAGAGCGGTTATTGGCAGGTCGACGCGACTTTCCAGAACGTCGGTCGGGCTCATGCGAACACGGGTCCTTGTTGCTGTTCCTGATAGTGGTCTGTACCCATTTTTTTAACGTTCGAAGGCCTTGGAATGACTCGGCAGTGTTATGATGTTCCTCTGGCCGTGCCTCATCCTCGCCGGGATGGGCAGAGGATGTCGGCGACGATGGCTCCAGCAGCGTCAACACGGAGAGAAGAGAAGAATATAGTGATCACCAACCTCGTCAAAGTCGAACTGAGCAGCGGGCGTACTTGATGGCACCTCGACCTATGACATCATGAGAACTCGCTCCGAGGGGGGAAAAGGATGAACTGATACCTCGAGGAGACCACCATCTCCGTCTCCGCTGCGGGTCCCGGTATTGATTTTCTCCAGTTCGTCCTGGTGTGCATACACAAGGGGAGTCAGTGCAACGCTTTTGGTGACGGAATGACAAAATCTTACCTGGGTGGAGTCAGCTGGATTGTTGTCATGGCCACCGGAGGTCGAAGGATGCTCGACTGGTTGTTGTTCCTCGTGAGTAGATGTCTAATGAGTGTGTCAATATGTGGGGGACGGAATGGGGAATGCGCGAATGATTACATGGAATGGACCATATAAGTCTGGGAGGATATCTCCAAGGTCACGTATGATAATTTTCCCGTCACTTCGTCCAGTTGCGAGACGGCTGCTATCCCGGGAGAGGGTAATTGATTCTATCTTTGCACTGTCCTCGATGGCCGGGACAATCTGAGCAAGCGTTGATGTGTCGAGGAACCAGATGAAACGGCCTGCATAGGTAGCAACAAATTTCCCATTGGCTGCTAGAGCAATCGACTCGACAATTCCACCACTGCCATCGAGAGTCTGTGATTCAGCAACCTGAGACCCTGTGGAAATGTCAAAAGACCTGATTTTCTCGTTGTCTGATGCGATAAAAATGTGTTGACTGTCGTTTGACCATGCAAGTGGAGTGACCGCGAAAGATGGAGCTGCAATAGCCTTGACGGTGATAAGTTCGTCACCGTTGTGACTGTCAAAGACACGGATTGACCCTCTACTACAGGCAGTGGCGACGCGTTCACCATTCGGGGAGAATTTGACTCCTGTGACATAGGTATCATGTCGAAGCGGGCCAACGAGTCTCTTCCCAGTGGTTATGCTCCAGATGCTTGCTTTGTTGTCATTCATTCCAGTCCCGGTCGCGAACATGGTCGAATCTGGGGAGACGTCGACCGTATACACTGAGTTTCCGGCCTCCACGTCGACGACCTTTCCATGCAGCGCCCCACCCCACACGCTTGCCCCTTCCTCTGTCCCACACACTATCCACTTCTGATCCTTTGACACAGAAATGGCACGTAATGCGGATCCCATTTGCTTTCCGACCGTTTGACCGTCTGTGAGTCGCCATTGTCGGATCCCATCGTTACTCCCGCCAAAAAGATGCATTCCGTCAGACCGGAATATGATTGCGTATACATAGTCAGAGCGACCAGTGTCAAGTACTATTGTCGGGTCTTCCTGAATTGTCAGCATCGCACAATCACTCCTCAGAACTACTACGCACCAGTTTTTGTCGACGACATCCTCACAGATGGTACGCAGTCGTTGGCTTCGGAGAGTCAGAAAACGAGGTGTGGCGGTTTAGTCGTGGCGCGCAAAGTGTTCTCAAACACGTTGTCTCGTTCTCGATAAGGGTTGCAGGCGTCTTGTGTCTTTGGCGCTTATTGTTGCTCGGATCCCAGCTAGGTGACCCTGTTGCGACGACCACCCTCGTTTCCCAGGTAATCTTCTCCGGGAACCTGCGAGTACTCGTCATATGCCGGTTGAGGATTCGGTTCGCGGCGGGTGTACAATCCGCATCAGACCCACTCGTGACATACCGCGCACAAAACGCAGGACATTCCCCAACAGAGAGCGCTCATAGTCAAGAACGTTCTCTACAAGATGGGAGGCGAATGTATGTACCACCCGAACTCGAACTACGTCACATTCACGTTCGTGTGTATGTGAGTATCTGGAACAGCTCAGCGCGCCCTTAGCCATCGGACAGGTGGACATCGTAGACATACGTCGTGTCTCTCCGGGGCTATGCTTATACACGCGGCCTGCTGACGCCAGCAATGCCTTCGGATGCCCATTGACAAGTTCCCAGGTTCACCGCGGCACATGCATTCGCATGGAAAGCCACACAAACGCCAGAGGATGCTCTCGAGCACGATGCCAAGTTATTCGATGGGGATTCCACCAACACGGCATGCAGACCAGTGTGGTCGAGTGCACGTCACATTCTCATACTTCCGTTGGGAAGCATGCATGATTCTCATTCAGATTATCGATATTATATATCTATCGTAAGCGTTTGCATACGATGCCACAATGTTTTCGTTCCTTGCTTTCTCACTCCCCCTTTTTCTGCGATTTATTGTATCTCCACATTTCTGTGGAGAGCACGCCAATATATGCACCCTCACGTCTCCAGAGAATTGGACCAGACACACGACCAGCCTTTCACTTGGTCAATATCCCTGGCCGACCCGCCATATCTCGGCGCCACCCTCCCCCACCGACGCCAACGACCTCGCCTGCCCAATCGACGCTCGAAATCCTTTTTTGGAGGACCGTCCCATGCTTTGATACTCGCGATGGTGCTCTTGAGGCATCGGCGATCTCAGAGACGCGCCATCTCGTCGTAGGCGCCAGTCAGGATTTGAGGCGCCTTCGGGGTCGGGGGCGAAACCAAGGTTTCGTTGGCGCTGGCACTTGAGGAAAATGTCAATGCGCCGCTGGGATAGACCGGACAGGATGGTGTGGTAGGGTGCATGAGCGCTCCGGCTGTATTCGTAGGCGAGGGCTCACGGAGGTCAAAGATGGAGACGCTCGGACGGTATGTCCGTCAGGTGTAACCACCAGATCGAGCATCGGTCGTTCAGGGACAACATAGACAATAAAGATGAAAATAAAATAAAATTGAAACGGTAACCAGTATGAGATCGATTTTCGACATGCCACCTAAAAAGATGGAAAGGATAAAAAGATGCACGATCGTAAATACACACGCATACCCGACTCGACGTCGCACGTCCGCACCGTCGAGTCCAATCCACAACTATATGCCGACTTGTTCGATTCCGGCGCAAAATCTCCGGCTTGGATACCCGTGCCGTGTGGGACTTGAGGACAGTAGTGAAGACATTGCACCTTCCGCACCCCTGGTCAGCCTCGCTGGCAGTCTTGGACCGTTTTCTGCGTTCGGAAGAAGTCAGGTCGGATATAGGCACGGCTTCGCCTTGTGCGGGAATGATGGTGTCCTAGAACGGGATGAGGTGGTCCCAGGATGCGGTGAGGAGACGGAAGCCGGTGTAGTCGGAGGAAATGGAGGGGTGAAGGGGTGTGTGGAGATGGTGTGAGGTGAGGGTTTGAAAGGACGGAGATACATCGGGTACGAGGGCGACGCGAGTCAGGGAAGCCGAAAGGTCGTGCGAGATGCTCGCGATGAGCACAGAAAGAGGTGATGGGCGCCTGGTACGCTGGAACGACCCGGATCAACTATTGCACGTAATCAGGGAGGCGGGTGTGACCGTCATACGAGCCAGTTAGAAAGTGTATGGAAGAAAGTGCAGTTGAGTGTGACGAGGATACGTAGGGAAGAGGCGTACTGATCTATTTGACACGAGATAGGTTCGTCATATGCTGCAGTGGCAACACAGACTCAAAATACTCGATCTTGAGTGTGACTTCCTATCCTTCCCATCAACAAGGTCGTCGTGCACACAATTCATAGCGATGCATACCTCAATAGTGCCATTTTCTGCGCGACATTCTCCGAGAGCGGTTCATGGGATCGCAACCCAAACGAAAAATGGGTTTGGTGAGAGAAAGTGAGTTTGTAGCGTTACCAGTGGAGTGGGATCATATTTTTTGGAGGAGACGGCATAGGGAGTTTTGGTAGTGAATAGGACCACAACGTCGGCATATGCATGGTCGTCAGTCTGAACGGGGGGAAGCTTCCTTTGTGTGTGGCTGTGTCACACATGTTCATCTGAATCACGTCCCAGGCTCGCAGGCGACACCGTCTTCCCCGGTGATTTACGTTTACCCTAGGACTTGCAAGTGTTCATCATACCATTCACGACGAGCGTACGATCTGCATTAGCCTA
>JBBPQV010000289.1:0-26215 GCA_038092675.1 Boletus rufocinnamomeus
CACATGTGATTCTAATATCACATGTGCCATGTCTAGTATATATAAAATTTCGCCTAGTTACTTGTAGGGCATCCTACTTTTGTCTTTACACATCATCTAGTGAATACCATTTGGTATTGTTCACTTGTATGATTTTAAGGCATAGGATCTATTATTCCCTTACAGCATCATTGAGGCTCTTCAATTCAGCTCAAATTGCCTCATCCCAATGTGGCCAATCCAATTGCTTCTGGGCTTCATTGACCATCTGCAGTTCCAATGCCTCAGCCTTGCTTGTTCCGGCAAACATTGTGTAAGCTACATCTTCATTTTCATATTCCCATGCCATCAGCAGTCTTGGCTTCTGTGGTCCTGTTATCACCCTCACTCACACTGCTCTTCAGGACTGGCTGCATCCCTCATGGTATGATAGGATCACCACCTTGACCATCATATGTGCCTGCACCATTGCACAGCATTTGCATGTATGAGGATTCCATCCTCTGTTGACTTGATTGTCTGAGAGGTGCCTTAGGTACCTGGTCATTGTGTGCTGGTGCCTGTGGATTGACAGCGGTGTTAGGTGCCTTCTCAGGCGGCACAACAGGTTCATTTGCATGTTTGGGATTTGAGGGGGCTTCAGTTGACACCAGTAAGGCATGTTTTGCTTAGTTGGTGCATTGATCGCTTTGTTTGTTTTCTTCCCTCCCCCTTGATCTGCAGCATCTATGGTCCTGGCACCATATCCTCATGTCTCTTGAATGAGATGTTCCATTCCACAGTCACCTGGCTGTCTTTATAGATGTGGTGGGCTCAACTTTTGGTGTCAAACCCTACCCAATGGCCCTCGCATGCTCATGCGTTGAGTTTTGAACCATTCGGGTTGTGCACCCACACTCAAGTTCCCCAGGTAGGTACCTTTGTGAGGTTTGGTTTGTTTTTATGTACCAGCTCATACAGCATCTTGCCATCAAGCACTCACGAGGTGGTACGGTTCTTTACCCATATGATGTGCACTAACACTTCCCCCCAAAGATTTTGTGGTAGTCTGCTTCTGTGGCCCACAGCACAGACTTGCTCCATCAATGTTCGGTTGAGACACTCCATGATGCTGTTGCTCTGTGGGGTGTCATGCACAGTAAATTTTTGCTCTGTTCCAGTGGCCTTCAGGTGGCGACTAAACTCATCACTCAGGTACTCCCCTCCATGGTCCAATCGCAGATATTTAATCATCATGCCATGCTGGGTTCTCACCCATGCTTCATGATTCTTGTAAGCATTGAAGGTGTCAGATTTGGCTGTGAGGAGGGTGATGTTTGTATAGCACATGTGGTTGTCAGTGAACGACAGATAGTAGGACTTGTGGCCAGGGGCCTTTGGAATGAAACAGGGTCTTCATTTCTTCACTCCAGATAGTGTAGTTTTTGCCATTGAGAGGCTGAATGTGATGGTGCTGGTTTTTGGATGACATATGGGTGGAACAGAGTGGAAATGAAGTGTGAATGGTGTAGGGAACAAGTTCTGGCAGGGAAGGCGAAAATTTTCAAGTGGCTGTGACACTTGAAGCACAGAGGTTAAAGGGCAGGGCTCATAACCTATTAAACAGCTGAAATCTCACAGCTGGAGTCCACTGTCAGAAACTAGATTGCAAGTAAAGTAAAATGCAACATACCTGGAGTCCACTGTCAGAAACTGGAGGAAAGCAAAAACAGTGGACTCCAACTACTGTAGGAGTGAACAACAAACAAATAAAAACAACAACAACAATGTGCCACAATGTGCCACAATATTCTAAGTACAAAAATCAAGTGCACAATCCTCCAGGAATACTCTTACACCATCACTTATTGTCCTGGAAAGTCTAATTCCGCCGACCCTCTGTCCCAGAGGCCAGATTATGAAAAGGGGGTGGAATCTGATAATTCACAACAGGTTCTCTTACCTCCCACTCTTTTTGGTCCCCTTGACACTCCCTCTACACCTCCTGTTGTTAAACTCCCTGATCGAGCTGCTGCTGTGCGCACTCTCTTGGATGTTCATCCCAACTCTATTGAAGCTGTGATTGCTAAAATCCAATACAAACAAGAGTGATTTGCAAAACAAGGCCTAACAAAGGAAAATTCTGCATGGTCCAAGAAAGAAGGACTCATTTACTGGAAAGATCTTCTTTATGTCCCAAAAGATCCTCTAATCTGTGAACAAATTCTCAATGAAAATCATGATCATCCCCTCGCTGGTCATCCAGGCATTCACCGAACCCATGATTTAATCATACAAAAATATTATTGGCCTACTCTTTGAAAAGACATAGAGTCTTATGTTTTAAGATGCGACCATTGTCAAAAGATGAAACCCAAGCATGTAGCAGGAAAAACCCCTCTCAACCCCAACAAGGGCCCTACTGCTCCATGGGAAGTGATCTCCATATACATTGTTGGTCCTCTCCCTGAATCTAATGGAAAGAATGCCATCTTAAATGTGGTGGACCACTTTTCCAAAATGATTCATATATTTCCCATCTCTGATACAATTACTTCCCTTGGTGTTGTCAAAATATACTGCAATCACATTTTCAAACTACACAGGACACCAAAGAAAGTAATCTCCAACAGAGGACCACAATTTGTTTTGTTATTCATGAGAGACCTCTACACTCTTTTGAAAATTGAAGCCAACCCATCCACAGCATATCACCCTCAAACTGATGGCCAAACAGAATGAATGAACTCCAAAATTGAGCAATATCTCCAAATTTACAGAAACCACCATCAAACTGATTGGTCCAAATGGTTACCCCTTGCTGAATTTGCCCACAACCAAAGGATGTCATTGGCAACTAGTTACTCCCCTTTTATGCTCAACTACGGACAACAACCCCTCATCAGAGTAGAATGGAGAAAAGAAGTGCGAAATGAATCAGCATTAGACTTTGTTGATTTCATTAAGCAAAATCAAGCAGACACCAAGACAGCATTAGAACATGCTGCAGCTGACATGAAAAAGTGTCATGATTGACACACATGTGTTCCCAAGGAATACAAACCAGGAGACCTAGTACTTCTTGATGAAACAAACATCTGATCCAATTGATCATTAAAGAAACTCAATGATAAGCACTACAGTCCTTTTAAGATCCTGGAAAAGGTCAGAAATGGAGCGTATAAGTTGAAACTTGATCAATCCTGGAAAGGAATTCATCCTGTTTTCAACAAATGCCTCCTATGGCCATATACATCCAGTGAATTTCCTTCTCAAAAGAAACCTCCCCCACCTCCTCCTATCATTGTCCACCAATTCGATGAACAAGAAATTGAATCCATTATTGACTCTCGTGAATGTTGTGGAGTTATCAAATATCTTGTCCATTGGAGAGGTTTTTCCAGCAGAGAACAAGAATGGAAAAAAGAAAAAGAACTCGAAAACGCCAAGGATGTCATTTGAGAATTTCATCATCATCACCCTACCACTCCCCAACCAAATTCTCACCTTCATCTCTGCCAAACAGAACAAGTTGATCCTCCTTGTTCTTGTTCTATTTGTATTCCTCCTCCTTATACCATTGAACCAGTTTCTGAACTCTTCACCTCTTCAGACTTCCTTGAGTTCTGAAAGAAATTTCACCATTTGAACAATTCCTTTTTTTTTTCTACAAACCTCTGATACTCCTATTCTGGAGGATATAATCGTTGAAAGGGACTTCGACTCTTAAAAAGGGGGTAATGTCAGAACTTTCTTCTTTCTCTTTATAACCACATCATCAGACTTTCACCTTTCACAAATCACTATCTTCTTATCATCACTCACATTTAATTACTGTTTCCCTTCACTTCATTTCCATCTTCCCTTCTTCTTATCACTTGGTCTGTGTGCATCTCTTAGTACTATATATAGTAGGAACATCCGTGTAACTAGTCCCCATCTTTGGAATTGTCATTCATCAGTGATATAGCTGCTCACTTTGAGTGGTTGTCATTTGAGTCCTGATACAAAGGGTGGAATAGATTTTGATGAAACTTGAGGTGATGGCATGTCCACAGATGAACACAGGTATGATGGAGGACAGAGATATTAAAACTAATATTTTTTGTTAGATCACAGAGGGTCTGTGATATCTACAATTACCCACTTAGTGATATTTCCTCTGAAAGCATTTATTTTATTTTATAAACACTATTATGAATTATGTATAAATTAATGATATAATATTTCTATTCAATTTATTTAGCTTATATACAGTATTGGTTTTTAGATTGATAGTTTTATTTAGATATTAACAGTAATAGAATCTTTGAATAATATATTAACAATAACCTACAATGACCACAGACATGCTTAAGACTTTAACAATGAAAATATAATAAATATAATATATACTTACTACTTGAATATACATAAATCTTCTAATAAGTTACTTTTTATATTGATGAGATAACTTTTATATTCTTAAAATATTCAATATAAGGAATATAACATTCAAAATATTAATGAAAGTACCATTTGAATATTTATTTATTAGTGCACTGATTAGAAATAATCGATTACTATCAGTAAATTTCTGCTTAGCAATACATTTCATGTCAAATACATATCAACTGAGTCTATTTGATTACTTTACTTTTGGACATATAGAATTTGGTCTTCATACATTCATTACTGTAAATACCCCTAATGGCTATGATTTTTTAATAGATTTAATTTGATTTTGAAAAAAACAAGAGTTAAAAAGTTAAAACTAGTTATGAAAGTGATAATTTTTAACCTTATGTACTTCTTATATATTCATATTGTGAACTAGTACATAATCTGTCACTTAAGAACCATTCAGTAAATATTATAATCTATCTTCATATCAAATTTGTAATACAGAGTTAGTAAGCTATTCAAGATTTGTTATGATAGCTTCAAATAATCCAAAAAGGTAGAAAATTTGAATTGGAATAGATATTGAGTTCAAAACAACAATTAAATAATAATATAACAATAGATTTAATTTTAAATAAATCTTTTATGTATGATATTATTGAATCAAATCATATAAAAACAACAATAATGATTAAATAGCAATGGTTAAACAATAGTTTGTTCATTCATAATGAAAAATAAAACTAATTTTATTTAAATAATTATAACATAAATCCACTTTGAAAACCATTTCATAAAATTAATAAATATTATAGAAATAAAATCTTAATATATATGAAATTTAGCTTGAATCTGTAATATAATAGCATATTTGTTTCAATGATCCAAATATTAGTAAATATTTACATTGTTAACACTCTTTACTTTGAATAGATACAAAAACTGAAAAGAAATTCCTATGAAATATAGCAAATATAAACTTATTTATTAATTTAGAACTTTAAAACTAATTTTCACAATTTCCTCATATCTAGTACATTTTCAAATTAAAATATATCAATAATACAAGTAATGGTAATTTTTTTAATGCAATTTATATTAATTTTTATGCAACTTCCTATTTTATAATCAACATTATACTATCAATTCTAGGTGTACTCTTTTTTCTATGCTTAAATGATAATTATCTCCATAATCCATAATAGAAATTTCCAATCCAAAAATCTATTAAAATAAAGTTGATAGTATATCAATCAAATCATGATCAAGAAACACACAATAGCCAAAATACACTTAATTGTTACACATGTAGATGTAATGCATTGTTTCAGTTATCTTTTCTAGACAATATCCTAAAATCATCCTTATCTTTATTCCCAGAAATACAAAGTGCATGAAATAGCTCCACAAATTAAACCACTAATTTTTACATTCAGATGTATGTATTTAGAAGCAAGTACTGGATTAATTGACTAATTAATGAGATTAGTATAAAATATACAGAAAAATTATGTGTCAAATTGCACATAAAATATAATATGTATAAAAAAGTTAGAGTCTTTGTTTTTGATTATTTCCTTTAATCTGATTTGCATGCAATATATATATATATATAGTTATTATATTTAGTATATTTCAAGACATGCTTTATTTAGACCATAATAAAAGGATATTGTTACTGATTTCCTTATTTGTTCTTCTTTTAATTATGCACTTGCCCATTCTCCTTCACATACACAAGAGGCCTACACCCTTATGGTCATTACCTTGGAATATAGTACATTCTTGGATGATTTACTCCATATGAACAATGACTTGCTCTTTTAGGTAGTTCTCTAGTACTGCCTCATTTTTCCCTCAGCCCAGATAGTCTGTGCTTATGGTCTGTGTGCAACTTAAGTTGTTGATTTATACTTCAAGAATGACACCACTGTATTGTTAAAGATAAGCAAACCCACCAAATGATATGAAATAACACATATTATAGACAAGTTGGCCTGATATTTCTTTATGGTAGTTATTGCATTTAAATAATAATAATTGCTATTAGATATGTTGCATGCATGTACAAATTATATCAAAGGGTGGTTGTGACCAGTTGCAACCAGTTTCAGTTCACTTGTATGAACATTTAAATCATTATAAGATTGGTCTGGTTTGGTTACCTTGCAAGAAAACATAAAAAAACTACATCAGACTGGACATTGAAGCATTATAAACAGATCCTTATGCTTTCAGTGTATAACACTTTGGTCTATTCAATTATTCATTGAAACAAGCAAGTTGGCTTTACAACTATTCCTTGATACTCTACATATTGGTGAGTTCCCTTCATTCAGAGATCTCTTTCTACTCTACTATTGTTCTTTGTCTAGTGGAGTTGAAGAACTTCTTTTTAATATCATTGTAAGTTGTGATATAAGTGGCCAACTTTTCAGCCCTTTTTATCACATGAGAATCATATAGAAGGTCAAGGAGAGGCAAGCTAGAACAAAATGAATTACTTATATACTATTTATCAATATGTGATTGTGTATTTTTTATGCAGCTGCTGCAGTTTCAAAGCACTTCATACTAGATTAAAATATTTATTGATTTTATTCCTACCTGTATCCAAGAAGGAACAAAGGTATAGGCTAACAGATCCAATAGATGATACATGTACAACAACCTGCCTGCCTGACCACCTGACTACCCATCAGCCTGCCAGAGTTTCTGCTACTACAAAGGCTTGTAAAACAAACAAGCTTATGATACTGGCAGATGGCTAGATAAGCCATCAGCACACTGAAATTCCTAATGGTATTCTTTTATAGGTATATGGTACAATATAGGGATATTTCTTTTCTCCTTCCCATAAATACTTTTCACAAATACAATATGACTTGTGTATTCATGGATGTTTCTGGGCATGAGATCACCTGTCATATTGGATGATGCTTGTTTATATAACTCCTCAGTAACATGGCTAAAGGAAAGAAAAGTAGATAAATTTTATTGAATTTCTCTATGGTAGTATCTTAATGACTTTCTGTGAAAAATCCTAATAGATTTCAACAAAGGTGAAAGGTCCATGGCTTTATAATACTGGCTTTATAGAGAATTTATTCTTGTTTATATTAAGATTAGCAGGAGAGAATATCTTGAATTAATGGAAAAAATTGAAATCATATTATATTGTAGATAGGGCTAAATTTCTATAATGAAGTATTTTGTGACAATTTTTTTTGGTGACATTTCTCCATTAATTTGACATTTCCAAGAGCTTTTATGCTTTTTGAAGCCATGGCAGCCCACCCTGCAATTGAAATGCTAAATAGTCATGTGTTATGTTACGTTTTATTCCTTTTCCTTCACCCTCTTGTTCTTTCTTTGACACTACGACTCCTATCGTCGTCTCTGTACCCAGTCCAGCGACTTACTCTTCTCGATTCACGGGCTCCCAAGCTGTTCTAGCCCCGTTTGGGCCTTACCACTTCCATCCTGGACTCCCGGTTTCCACTACGTCTCCTTTTGACCTGCGGAACCCCTTCTACCTTTCTCCATAGGATTCCGCAACTGTATTTGTCCACTACTCTATCCTTTTTGGCTTTCATACATCCCCTTCGCCCAGGCTAGCCTCCATGTATATAAACCTGTACTACGCTCCATAAGACGGCAATCTTACTCTGCTTTCACTTCCCTTGAAAGTCCCTCTATACGTGTGGAGCGGACACCTTTGAACCATTGAACCTTTGACTTCTCGAGTACTCCTCGACTAAGCCCTCGTGCAGCTTCTGAGAAGCACGCTAGAACTAGTCGGACATTAACTTCGTCCGTCTACTTCTCTTGATCATTAAACCTTGAACCCTGAAAGCCTACGTTCGGCTCTACCCGAGTCAAACGTAACATGTTACATTCAGTAGTGTCAGGATTGCATTCAGTAGTCATGACATTGCATTTAGTAATGTTAGGATTGCATTCACTAGTATCAGGATTGGGATTGCACTCACCAACTTGGCATTGTATTCAGTGGCTGTGCATTGCAGTCATGCATGTGGTGATGGTTGGGTACACAAGTCATCAATGAGCTATATGACCAAATGCAATTGAATGCAATGGTTCACTGGCACTGAAACCCTGGCTTAGAATATTAGGGTCTATGAGATGGTTGATAAGGATGGATTTATGGACATGTTTGCTGCAAATGAGCAATAGTGTCAATTTGCAGAAAGTGATAAGTGCTTACCTGACATCTGTGAAGTGAATTGTATTGACAATGGTGTGAGAGGACTAAATGGTTGTGCAGATGGGTTGCCCATGTTGATGTCTAAAGAGGACATTTGGTGTGGAGCAGATGCTAGCTGGGATGCTGGCATGTTGAGCACATTTGAAATGGCAGGCATGAATTAATTGAATAGAGTGGAAATGGATTGTGAATAAAACCACAAACAATTGGTGTGGGCCTTGGTATGATTCTTCACTTGAGAGACCTCTCATTCTGCATGGCATTCCTTTTCCTCTTCCCATGTGAACATGTAGTCAGGTTTTACCACTTTGGATCCAATCTCTTGTGTGATGGCATATTTTTCAGTAGCTGAATTTTCAGTCATCAAGACAAAGATCTTCTCTAATTCTGGGATTTGAATATGTCACAATGTGGGATGTTGGGTTCATAGATGGCATATGCATTAGTGACAAGAGTCTGAAATGGACTGAGGGCAAATAATGAGAAGGATGTGTGAAGTGAGAGTGAAAATGATGTATATTGATGAGATTCTGTAGGGCACCTTGCATGGTGGGATGCAGTGGATGGGTCTTCTTCTTATTGGTGGATGTACTGTACTGATACGATTATCTGTTTGCCTTGTGAATGAATACATTTTCACAAACAGACACATGTGTGCATTTGCAGAAACACACACCCAATCCAAACCCTTCATTTTTCACAACCATTTCCCACAAATTGATGCACATGTGCAGAAAATGGTTGCAGAAAATGAAGGATCTGGATTGGGTGTGTGTTTCCACAAATACACAAATGTGTCTGTTTGCAGGAATGTGTTCATTCACAAGGCAGACAGATAATCATATCAGTACAGTATATACAGTGACTCCAAAAACCATTGCTTCGCACACCACAAACACCCGTGGGAATTACGCTTAACCTTGGTGAGATGAAATATAGTACATACTCCTGGCTACAAACCAACCCCTGGGTCATGTGATTTGATGCAGGGGCTGTGGAGATATGCTCATTTGAAAACAGTGACTTCAACAGTTTTTTCACTTTTAATATGAAGTAGATATTTTGGATATATCAGTACTTGGTATAGCCTCCCTTGGCCTTAAGCACTGCCTGGACTCTCCTAGGCATGCTTTCAATCAACTTCTGACACTCCTCAGCTGGTATTTTCTTCCACTCCACCTGAATCCTTTTCCACAACCCATGGATTCCATTAGAAGGATGTTCATGCTCTGCCAGCCTCCTCTTGAGACAACCCCAAAGGTGTTCAATGGAATTTAAGTCAGGAGACTGTGCAGGCCACACCATAGTCTGGAATTCCTGCTCCTCTAGCCATTCCTTCACCTTTCTGCAGGTATGCTTGGAGTCATTATCTTGCTGAAAGATGATGTCAGGAGGATGAAGACCATAATACTGCAGGGTATCCAGCAGTTCATCCTTCAAAGCCTGAAGGTACAGGTCCCCATCCATCCTACCATCAATCTTGGTAGCATAGCCAACTTCCTGCCAAGTCATACACCCCCACATCATCACAGAACCTCCTCCAAACTTGACAGTCCCCTCCACCAGCCTGTCATTAAGCCTCTCACCTGGCTTTTTCCACACCCATTTGCATCCATCTGACCCAAAGGTGATTGATCTTGGTCTCATCAGACCATACTACCTTCTTCCAATCCTCCAGAGTCCAGTCCTTGTGAGCATAAGCAAAGTCCAAACAAGCCTTGTGATGCTTGGCAGTGAAAAGAGGCCATTTGCACTTGACTACAGCCTTTATGCCAGACTTTTTCAGGTGCTGGTGGACTGTATTGGGGGAGAGAGGCTTGTTGATAATATTGGTGAGGGTCTTGGTCACCTGAACAGCATTCTCTGCCTTGCGAGTAGTGATGAGATGGATGGCATGGTGAACATTGGCTGGAGAAAGCTTGGATGGATGGCCTCCAGTGGACTTCTGGAGCTCAGAACGCTCTTTGGAGCGGAGCCTGGATATGGAGGAGACATGGACACCAGTGGTAGAGGAAATGTGGTGAGCAGAGTGACCTGCATCAAGCATAGAGAGAATGGTATTCTTCTGAGTAGTAGACAAAGATTTCATGGTGATGGTGGTTGAGAATAAAGAAGCATGTGAACTGTTTCAAACTCAGACATACTATTTATATGTGTATCTTTGTTTGTATGACCAAACAATGCCAAATATCATTTGATTTTGCTAGGATTCCACCTTTCTGACAAAAGTGAAAAAACTGTTGCAATGGTATTGCTGTTTTCAAATGAGCATATCTCCACAGCCCCTGCATCAAATCACAGATTGGCTGATTGGCGGGCCAACTGAGTGATAGCATAGGCAATATCAGGCCTAGTCCCAATCATAAGGTATAATAATGATCCAACGACTGTTTGAAAATGAGTCCTAAGTTCTGGATTGACCAGTAGATCATTCTTCTCTGGGTAATAACCCTGAGGTAAGGAAGTCTGAGCAGGCTTTGTGTTGATCATTCCACAGTGCTCAAGGACCTTGTCAAGATAATTCTGCTGGTCAATATATATGTGGTGACCTTCTCGATGTATATTCATTTGGAGGAATTCACATGGTTCCCCAAGATCTCAACATTCCCACTTTTTCATAAAAGTGGCCTTAAGTTTTTCAACTAGGCTCTTGTTGGGTCCACAGAATAATGTGTTGTTGACATAGATAATAGCAAGTACTATTTCATTTCCTTGCTTGTACACAAAGAAACTGGCATCAGTTTGAAGCCATTCAAATCCAAGCTCTTTCATGGATTTGTCTAGTACATGCCACCAGGTAATTCCGGCTTGCTTTAATCCATAGATCACACATAGAAGTCTTAGTACTTTATTGCCTTTGTGTTTAGGTGGCAAGAAACCTTTAGGAAACTCCATATAGAGTTCCTCCTCTAGGACTCCATAGAGATAAGTGGATTGGACATCAAGTCCAGATATGTGCCATTTTCCTAGGGCTGTTAAAGCTAGCATACATCACACAGTTTCAAATCTGACAACCGGTGAGAATATTTGATCATAGTCTAGACCTTCCACTTGGAAGAAGCCTTTAGCGACTAGACAGGCTTTTTTATAGCCATCAGATTTCACATCAAAAACCCATTGATTCTTTATAACCTTGCAGCCAACAGGGCAATTGACAACTTCCCATACCTTGTGTTCTTTGAGCATCTGAAGCTCAGTTTCATAGGCCTTCCACCAGAGTTTCTGTTCCTCTGCAGGTAATTTGTTAATGTCCTTGAAGGACCATTCCCAATAATTGGGAGAATTGGATGATTCTGCAAAAGGGATAGCTCATTGACACAAGAAGGAAACTAAAGCATCTCTTCCTTCACTGGTCAGACATTCAACATCCTGCTTTGAAGGAGTAGGGGAATGTGGCATGCTGCCAGGGACATTAGGAGTGTCCAGTGTCTGAGAGGTAGAGGGCTCTCTGATTAATCATTCCCAAGATGAGTCCTTTTCGACCTCCTTTACCTGCTTCAAAGGATGACATTTGTTGCCATATATGTTGCCAGGATGAATAGGAACCTTGCAAGTTTGCTCAGATTGTCATAAAGGTGGAGAACCAAGAGGAGGTGGGCAAGGAGCCCTGGGAGGAGTCTGGGGAGCTGGAGGTGCCACAGGAGACCATTCTGGTGAAGGCTGTCACTGTGGTTCAGGGAGAGGTCCCAGAACTGGGCCAGACTTCTGGAGAACTGTAGGCTCCAGATTAGAGTCATCAGAGTCAGAGTCATTGGAGTGGTCAGAGTGACCATCAGAATGTTGATGAGGTTTCCTAGGTGGGTGACTAATTGGCTTGTGAGGGTGAGCACCAGAACACCCTGGTAATAAATTCTCATCAAAGATGGCATAGGCAGACTTGTGTAAAGATCCATTAGGGCACATGAAGACATAGTTAGCGTCATTTTCTGTGGTAACCCCTAAATATACCATCAGCTGCGATTTGGGTTGCAGCTTACCCTTGTGTGTCTCATTGGAAATTTCAAATGTGCACATAGGTACCGCATCCAAAGACCTGTAGGTGTGAGACAGATGGTTTCTCCCCCTGAAGTAGTTCATGGGAAGTCTTCCATTGAAGACAATTCATGGGAGTTCTGTTATAGATGTGAGTTGCATGACAGAGTGCAAACTCCCAGTAGGAATCAGATAGGCAAGCATGAAGATGCATTGCCTGAGCCTTGTCCATTAAAGTGTGAATTAATCACTCAGCATAACTGTTTTGTTGGTGTGTGTAAGGTGCAGATCAATAAATGTGAATACCATTATCACAAAGGTACTCTTCAAATGCTTTGGAGGTAAACTCTCCACCAGAGTCAGATTTGAAGCCCATAATGTTGGCGTTAAACTGGGTGCGAATATAAGAAAAGAATTGTTTGGTGGTCCAGAGTGCCTGATCTTTTGATCGTAGGCAGTGAACCCATGCCATAGATGTGTAGTTGTCATAAAAGACGATGGCATACTTATACTTATGGTACAATTCCACCTCAAAAGATTTGAGATCTGAGTGGATCAGCTCAAACAGCATGGTTGCCCTGTGCTTAGTATGAGGGAATGATCTGTTGGGTTGTTTGCCTAATTGGCAACTGATACAAATCTTCTCTTTCTTAGGTATCTCCATGTCAGGGAAGTCCTTTAAGTGTTTTCACCCAGCCTTTATAACATCCTTAGAAGGATGTCCTAGGTGGTGATGAAGGAGTTCATAATCCACAGAGGCCATAGATGTAGTTTTTGCATGTGGTTTGACAGCGGGAGCATGCATCCAGAACATTGTGTCCACTCCATGTGAGTGGAATGAAAGTGTAGTTCATTTGGAGCACTTGTCATAGAATTCAAATAGTCCAGGGGAAACCTGAACTGTAAGGCATCAATCATGAAGTAGAGCACCCATGGAGATGAGCTTAATATCTGTGGAAGGCATATAGATTACAGGCGATAATCACACATGTAACCCTTTGAAGTCAATAATGACTGTGCCCTCTCCTAGAATGGAAGCTTTGCCATTCACAGTAAACAAGAAGCATGGTTCCCTAAACTCATGATACTCAATGAAATCACCAATCTGGTAGGTGAAGTGGCATGAAGCACCTGAATCAAGTAGCCACATGTCTGGAGGTGGTCAATGGTGGTTATGTTGGTGCTGAGGTTCTTTGCCTTTATCAGAGACTTTCTAACAGTCATCACAGAAAGTAGAGGGCAAAGTAGGTAGTATTGTCCAATCACTACCTACTACAGATGACAACATATATAATATGTTTTTCTATGGTGAAGAAAATCGTGCATCAGTGTTTGAGTAGTGTGAGGAGAACTGAAATACTGACCAAGATTCTGCTGGGGGGCCCATGAAGGCGCTGGAGGATAAGCCGACCACAGTGTCATCGTCTTCTTCTTGAGTCACAAAATATTGTGAGAAGGCAGACAGAGAGATGGCACAAGCACCAAGCTGGTCAGTGAGGGTGAGAGAGGAGGGGCCACCTGGAGAGAGTCCAAGGTTGAGAGCAGGGTGCACATCTGCATCATCAATGATGGGAGAGAAAGGATAGGATTGAGGAGGGGAAAGTGGAGGCTCCTCAGCAATATTCTCATCAAAGACAAAGAACTGATCCAGGTAATCATCCTGGTAGTCCTCACCTAGTGACACTGTATCTTCCTCAATCTTCATGAGCATATCGTGTGCATCGATGGAGACTTCCTCAAGCTGCTCTTGAAGAGGGCAAGGATTGGAGGAGATGCCTTCAGACCAGTTGATGTGGTGGTTAGCCACTGGGTCAAGGGTGTGAAGGGTTTCGCTGGTGGGCGTTATGCCCAGTTGGTGTGCCAGAGAGATAGTGTTCTTCATGTGGGGGAAAGCAGGCTCCCCATAGTGGGTGAAGCCTTGAGTATGTGCTGAAGCACACAGATTGTTATGGTTTTTGTAACCTGGTGTCACCCATGACCTCCCATGACCACATGCCCCAGCAGCACCACAACTTTCCCCTACCTCTCATGGCACAGCCATTGTATTACCAGATCATATTTGATGATCACAACTCACAGCTACCATTTCCCTTCCTAATGGACAATCCCTGGCCTTATGCCCCAGATGGGCTCTTGCTTCTAGACTGGACATTCATCCAGGATGATGAGTTCCCTTTCATCACAAGGACTCCTGGTTATCACCTAGCGACTAGACATTCCCCTGGACGTTTATGTTTCTGTGTAAACACAAGGACTGGATCTTCCCTGGAGTTTCCCTGGATCCCCCCCTGATCCTACTCTCCCCAGTCAGCTGTGGCTCATCACCTCACAGATCCGAGATCTCCTGAGCATTGCCTTGTTGATCCTACATGCCCCAATACCTGCCTTGATGATCCATAATCATTCAAAATACAGCCTCTGGATTGTAGACTCCGATGCCTGCCCTTAACCGGACAGCCTTGTTGATCCTAGATCCTCCAATCTATTGATTCTATTATACCCATTCTGGTTTCTCCCTAGATCACGTGTTATGTGATGCAATGCATCTTGGACACGGTTATGCCTCCCCTAGAGTTCTCTTACCATATCAGGTTAGACTGGCCCTAAACTAGTGTACTTGTATATAAATTCGAGCTGAGCTCGAATAGCTCTCTAACCTGAATCTACTCATTCATACCCAAGGTTCTCTGCTCTCTAAGAGATCTTGGTAGACTTCTCATTCCTTGGACAAGGTTGTCCTTGTACTACTCACTTCCACACTATCTCTCTCGTCATCATCATTGCTGACATCAACCTTGACTTGTTCATCGTCTTCAAGACCTCTTGAAGAGTAGCATCCTTGGTTGGAGTTCCATTGCTATGGATAAAACCGTAACACAGATCAGGAACTGGAGATGTAAACGTAAATGGCCCAGAAGGGGTGAGACAGGAGCAGCGAAGGTGAAAGATGCAGTGGGGGTGGCATCAGAGGTGGCAGTATGGCATGCATGCTTGCACTGTGTTACAGTTTGACCTGCAACGTTAGAACTCCAACCAAGGACACTACTCTTCAAGAGGTCTTGAAGATGATGAACAAGTTGAGGTCAAAGTCGGCAACAATGATGACGAGAGAGATAGTGTGGAAGCAAGTATACGAGGACCACCTGGTCCAAGGAACCGAAGAGTCTAGCAAAGATCTCTTGTTGAGTAGAGAACCAAGGGTATGAATGAGTATATTCAGGTTAGAGAGCAGTTCAAGCTCAGCTCGAACTTATATACAAGTATGTTAGTTTAGGCCAGTCTAACCTGATATGGTAATAGGAATCTAGGGCAGGCATAACCGTGTCTGAGACGCGTCACATTGTGAGTCACATGATACTCAGAAGAAACCAGAACGGGTATAGTAGGATCAACAAGGCAATGCTTGGGAGATCTCGGATCTGTGGGGCGATGAGCCACAGTCCAACCATGGGGAGTCGGATCAGGGGATGATCTAGGGAAACTCCTGGGAAGATCCTGGCCTTGTGTTTACATGGAGACGTAAACATCCAGGGGAATGTCCAGTCGCTAAGTGATATCCACGGAGTCCTTGTGATGAAAGGGAACTCATTGTCCATGGGTGAATGTCCAGTCTAGGGTCAAGAGTCAAGAGCCCATCCTAGGTGTAAGGCCGGGGATTGTCTGTTATGAAGGGAAAAGATAGCCATGAGTCTTGATCATCAAGTACAATCTGGTAATACAATGGTAAGGCCATGAGAAGTCAAGGGGAAAGGCGTGGTGCTGCCGGGGCACGTGGTCGTGGGAAGGTCATGGGTGACATGGGTCACAAAACCGTAACACACTGCTCTTGCTTCTCCTGACTGGCCTTGAATTGTTGTCCTTGGAAGAGGATGAGCCAGCCTGGCCTTGCTGCTGCTGCTGGAAACTGGGGTCTGTTGGAGTTTACAAACGTGGGAATAGCTTACATAAGCTACAGTAGTATTTTTGGTCATAGTACCTAGTTACACCTCAGCTGGTTTCCCAACCACTGAGGTGAGTACACTAACATTAGAGCTACCTATTATTAGTACTGACTACCTACAGTACTTAGATATTCAATACTTGAGGTGATTGATTCAAAGTATATATACTGACTACATTGTTTGTATCTATTATGATGCTGGTCTGTGCATGTGAGGCTATGTAATGACAGATCATGTGAGTATTAGTAAACAAGGATGAGTAATGTAAGCAGAGATTAATAGTAGGCAGTGCTAGACATTCTAGACTGACAGAGATTAAATACATGAGGTTGACGCATGTTATAGGTCTAGACCTAGTTCACACGGTCATGTGATGAGAAAAAGATAATGTCATGTGATTGTGAAAGTATGAAAGGGGTCATGTGACTAGAAAAGAAAGGGGTGAGAAAAAGGGTTTGTAACACATTGTTGCTATGAGGGGGGTTGTGGTGGTGGGGGGGGCAAGGGTGGTTGGTGGTGCGACACCCCTTCTGGTGGCAGATGAAGCACAGGTTATCCTTCATGTGATGGGCATGCTCGATTGGGGTAAGGCAGATAGTGTCCACATCCATGGCATTTGGGTTGTGATGAGGGGTGATGCAAGTCTGATGGGGAGGGGTCCAAGTGGATGCAGGGATGAAAGCCCTTCTGCATCGAAGTCTGTCTCTTCTCCTTGCCTGTCCAGAGAACTGGGAGGCCTTTTGGATCCATTTGTCGATAGAGTTGGGGATGACGGGCATCATGAGGATGGAGTCAGAGACGTCACTGTCTAGGCCATTGATGTACCACTTGATCAACGCCTTCTGATCCATGATCTTGGCTTTTCCAGCAAGAATTTGGAACTGGAGGTTGTAGTCGTCCAGCCCATCAGGATCCCTGAGGTTCTGTCTCAATCTTCCCAGGTTGATTTGAGCCTTAGCTCCAAAATCATATGGGGTAAAGGCTTTAATGAAGCCTTCTGTCACAGTGGTGAAAGACTTAGCATTATCTTCCACTGTCTCATCTCCTATCCTCCAGTACCAACCCTCAGAGAAGTCCTTCCCTTGACCTTTGCTCATCTTGGCAAGAAGGGTAAGGGTCTTGGCTTGATTGTTATAGAAGCGAGTGTTCATCTGGAAGTAGGCCTTCATGGCCAATAGCCATTGTGGTGCATCATCTGGGTGACTGGAGAAATCATCCAGCAGACCTGCCTTGATCTCTGACTTATGTTTGTCAATGTCCATGGGAAATTCTAATGGAGATTCCGCTCTTTCTTTGGTAGTTGGGCTTTGTGGTGGTGGAGGTGCAACTGGAGGAACAGTTGGCTGCAAATGATGAAAGTCTGTTCACAATCTGGACGAAGATTGAACAGGAGTGGTTGGGGAGGAGGGGTGGCGGGTGGCGGAGTTCCTTGTCCAGAAATCGGGGTCGTCATAATGGTAATCAGTGGGTTCGGCAGTCAGAGGGGGTACTGTGATTTCAACATCTTCTCACTCCTGTTCAGGAGAGGGAGCTTGGATTCCTCTTCACCACAGAATGGTGGTAGAAGGGACCTTGTGCTAAATAGCAGAGGTAAACTGGACAATCTAGTTCTTTTATTACACTGATGCATAGAATCTAGTTGAAGCACACACTCGAGTGTAGTGCGAAGACACTAAGAAGCTTTAGGGGTCTCGCTATGACTAATCCCCAGACTAATCACTTGTGGAATGACCAGATTCTAAGCAATAGATTGCATAGAACTAGATACTGAACTAGTATACAACAGCGAAGTATTTATGCTAACTGGAATGGCATATGGACCAACTAAATAAGAAGTGCACAGACCATCAGGGTGGAGGGGAGTATGAGATAGTATGAGAGAACTGCCTAAAGGAGGTTATTTGTCTGTATCAAGAAAATCATCTGTAAAAGTAGTGTATTGTAAGGTCAATGCCATAAGGGTGAAGCCCTGTCGCACATGAGCAGACGAATGGGCGAGGGTGTAGTTAGAAGGATAAAAAGGAAAGAAATCTGTAACAGATATGATCTGGATGGCCATTGAGTAGTTCAATAATCCAACCTTCTCCAGTTAAAATTGAGGTATCATAAGGGATACAGCTTGTGCAGCTAGTAGCATCAACAAAGGGACAAGCCAGTTTCTGGGAGATTGATGAATGAGTTGGGCCTCAAGATCCACTAGCATGGTGGTATGGTTTGAGGGAGTGAAAGCCCACTATCAGATCAATCAGTGATTGCTCATGCTATATGTGTGGGAAATGCTGTGTCAGCCCAAAGCTGACCATGCTATAGTCTACCATACTATGGGCCATGTCAGATACCTTGAGATGATACAAGTTACACCATGTCACCTGCTCACTCACTCCAATCTGTGCAAGAAGGCATGGCACCTGCAAGCTCACCCTGTCTTTTGCTCCATCATTCACCTGTTTTTTGCTCCATCGCTCACACCTTCTCACCTGTCACTTCAAAATGAGCCTTGAGCGCATACACTGATCCCAAATGTGCACCAGGTATGCCCACCACCATGTCCGAGCCAACACACATCCTAATGTGCCCCAAGTGCTCCCACAGATCCCACAGGATGACATGAGATGGCACGCCACCACATTCACTGACTTGCGAGCCCCACTGCACAATGCACCTGATCACCTTTGTATGAGCCCCCAAGTGCTCATTCTCCACCCCTACCTCAACATGTGAGCCCCAGTGCACAGCCCCCCATCCATTCCTTCATCCCCATCTGTACGAGTGTGCACATTCATCTGTGCGAGCACCACCTACCCCCCCATCTCAGGCTTGATCCACCATATGAGGCAGATACTCCTCACTCACTCACTCAGCCCCAGCCATGTGGGCATATATGTATGTCCCCCCCTGCTTGTTCACTGCCATCCGTATGTGCACTTGTGCACCTCTGTGATGGGCCAACAGGTGCCCTGCCCATCTCAAACTGGAAGTCAAGTGAAACTCAACCCCCTCCGCTGACTACACGATCACCTCCCTCAGTTGTCCCTATGCTTCTCCCAACAATGGTATCCCCCCTGCCATCTACAACCTCAGTAGTGGTGAGCTCTCTGATGGCCTCGCTTCAGGCAAATGCAGCTGTGGCAGTGGCTCCTCATTTTGTTGTTGCCTCCCTCCACCATTTGTATCCAAGCAGTTGTCTGTGGCCCTGCGTTGTCATCATCACTGCTCACTCCCACTCGTCTGCCCACTGCCCCCACTTCCACAATCACCCACACGTTTGTGCATGCTCACTTACACTGATACCTGAAATCAGATTGATGTGCATGGTGGTGAGTAGTCTAATTGACTGTTCCATGATGTTTGCAACCTAATTGTGAGCATTGATCGCACTCACAATCGATTGTTTTGTTGATTGACTGCTCCATGGTGCTTATGGACATTGACAGTGTTGATCCCCCTAAGTACTAGTATCATTACTACCATGTCTGTTGAATGAGTGAATAAATTTATTGCATTGCTCATACTGTTTTTTTTGTTACTTCAGGATATGTGGTCACATGACTTGGGAATGCATGTAACTGGTTATTGTGCTCACATGACTGGAACACATGACTGCCCAAGGCACATGATGTACTCTAGCCGAGGAAATACTAGGGTAGCTGAAGTAGCCGAAATAAGTGAGGCAAAGTGGACAGAGCCTAACACTCTTCACATTTCATATGATGGTTTCTTTCATGGAGAGTCTGGACTAGGCTTTATCATGTGATTGATCACACAAAAGTCCAGACTTATGGTGCCATGGCTAACTGACCTCTCACTAAGTCAGTCACACCATATTACTATAGCTATTGCATCATACCCCATACTATGATGACTCATTACATATGGTCACAGGATATATCCTTTTAAATCTTTCAGTCTCCTACTGAACCTTATACCAGAGGTGTACATATATCCATCATGTTGTTTATACATCTCTAACAAACTTCAGTTCCTTCCTATCATTTGAGTTGAGATCCCCTCTCCTCTTCACTCCTACCATTTACCATTACAAGCCAAACCTTGGCACACTCTGACTAGGAATCAACTGACTCACTTGATTATCATCCTTCCTTGTATCATGAGTATTCCCTCATATTTATTCCCTACATTGCCCTTGCTCTGCACACGTTGCATATGACAGTCTTTCCTTCCTGTCATATCTATGATATCTGCCTCCACATCATGGAACCTGATAAATTTCTTTTCTTTTATAATCTCCTTGAGGACTCCAACAGTCTCCATCCTTGACATCTTGACAGGAAAGATATTGTCAACATCATCACAGTAGATCCAACACTGGAGCATGATTGTTTCCATCCTGTGGTTTCCAAACCTCCAAAAGCATGTCATATGGGAAAAATTGGTTATATTCAGGGGTGGTGAGCTGGCAGGCAAGCTGAGAAGTTACCCAGGGGTTGGCATCAGCCACTGGAAAATTCCTACCCAGGGGCAAGTGAATGCAAGTGGAACCTTTATTTCCACACTACCAACCTTTGGTCTTTCCCTCAACATGGCCCACTTCAACTGGGCAGGATCTGTTTTATGAACAGACTTCAAAGTTATGCATACAGTATGTTACATTAGATCTGTTTGCCTGCCCTGAGTATCCCCCCTCCTCACTGATTTCCACAGTCAAACTACCCCATTTTATAGTGTATACTCTACATGGAATGGGGCACCACTCCTTTGTGATGTTTGCTGCTCTTGTCTGGTTACCCCTTGTTCAACATCTGCCTTTATGCTTGCACCCACTGGCAAGGTCATCTATGATGACATGTACTCCAACAAGGCCCAGCCAATTATTGATCCCATTATCCTCAAAGAGTTCAAGCAGATCACTTGCAAGGACTTCATTAGTCCTGGCCCTCATCCCACTTACATTCTTCCATCAACAAAGAAGTCAATCCACCAGCAACTCCTTTGCAGCCCCACTGGCTAGTAGCTATGAGTCCATTGCCATTATCATACAGGCAGTGCTATCCATCACCACCCAAATTGGATTTCCTTCCACTGTTAAATTTTTATTAGTATGTGGTGTACATCCCTCCCCCCCACTCCCCCAGACATGCTGTCCTTTTCATATACACCATTGATGTTCCCAGCATCATTGGAATCCTCACCTACAGTGACTCCAAAAACCCTTTCCATACTAACCCAGAATATGGTGTGTAAGGTGCACTATCAGACAGCATGGAAATTATGCTTAGCTTTGGTGGAGTTATAAATAGTACATACTCAATAGGATACCTGTGTTTGCTGTGATTCCAAATTTGGCCAGCCTGGTGCCTGTTACTTTAGTGTGCTTCTGTTGGATAGTCTTGAGATAGGCCCACTTGCACCAGTGATATTCAAGCAGATGAAGCTCTGTGGCCATCATTAGCCATCACAATTAGACAATGGATCTGCTGGTAAGAACTCACATTTGAGCTGCTCTGCCAATCCTGCTGATGTTGTTGATGGATGGAGCTCAACCACAAGGTTGAACAGCTTGTGAGTCAGTGCACAATACTTATAAAAGATAGGTATTTCCCCTACTGCATTTGTTGAATGAAATTTACTAATGAAAAACTAATCATGAACCTACCTGAGATTTTCAAGTAGTTCCACCCCTTCTAGAAGATGTGGCTCATTAGTGCCAAGCAGTAGCCACCATATTTCACATCACCCTTTTTATTCAACTCAGAACTGATGACCAACCCTTCTGTCTCTCCACTATCCACTGCCACTGCAACATCACCTGCTGGTGAGTTCTTCAACCCACTGCAATTATGCTTACAACCATGGCAGCACAACTGCCATCCAATTGCAGTCTCTTCATGTGATACTCCATGAAGCTCATGCATGCCTATTATCATCCAGCCTTTCCAACTCACATTATTGCAAGACAAGCATTGAGCACACTTCACAAGCTCTGAATAGTACAATGGATGAATGATATTGACAGGTTTAATGTATTGAATGTCTGGTTGGATGTTGGTAGGTCTGGGTCACAGCTGCAAGTGAAGGTACTAGTAGGCAGGTGGTATGAAATGAGGCCTAAGGATTGGTACATTGAACCCAAGTGTCTTCATTGTTAGAGTTTTCTGGCTACAGCAGCACATTGCATTTCACAATGAGGTGACATACTCAACTACTTCAGCCTTCCACTTCAGCTGGGCAAGTGGGCAGTTGCATGCCTTTGCTGCTGGTAGGTTCTTCCATTTTTCCACCTGGCTATTAACCTATTTACCAAGTTGTGTTTAGAACATCAATGCTGATAATTGGAGCCCATTGACCACTGTATGCAAACTCACAGAATGGGACCACTGTGTCCAGAACTTCTCCCACTCAGCTGGCTGCACAATAGAGCTGTTTCAGAGAATAGATGCAACAACCTTTGGCTCAAAAACTGACATGTTCACAACAGAGTGAGACAGTAGCCTTGAGATTTTAAAGTGAAAGCACTATACTCTGAGTCATTCAAAATTTTATGTGAACTTTGTGAATTTACCAATACTATGTTCACCACAGACCAACAATTGCAGTCCACTCAGCCTGAGGCTCATCATAAACCAAGAGACAGTTCATCTAGCTTCTTTTGATATTTAGGTTGCTCAGAGTGGTATGCTTACATATAATCAAGCACTGATTAGGGTAGATAATCTGAGTTGTGCTGGACCAGTTCATGTGTAGAGATCATAGAGGATCCATCCAAAATCATGCCAGCAGCATCCAAGTCTTGCAACTCCAAGTCAGATGCCAACTCAGTGATTTTACTCACCTCCTCCCTGTTGTGAGATGATCTCAAGTGAACACTGGCAAGGCTCCATTGAGGCTACACCAAACCAAAGAGTAAAGAAAAGAGAAGGGTAAGATTAGAGATGAGGCAGTCTTCCTTAATCAACTCGCAAGGATATAGGTCACAAGTGACAAATGGATTAGACTGAGGGTACTCAGTTGACTACTGCTACTTTATATATGTTACAAGATGGTGCATGGACCATAGGGTCCATGGGAATGACTACTGGATATAGATAGATAAAAGAAGTAAGTGTGAGAGAAAGAATTTGATAATGGAAAAGAAAGAATGGAAATTAATATGGCATGTGTGCAGCATATTTGTCTAGACCATAGGTCATGTGTAGTTTCCCACAGTCACATGCACATCACATGACTTCAAAGTCTGAAAGATGTAAAGTATGTGCATTGTAGTGCTAAGTTTAAAAAGTTTGAAAATATTAGTATATCATAACACTCACAAAGCAACTTGAACCCTACCAGGCCCAATTTATGTGTTAGGGACAAAGATGCCAAGCAACAGGGTCCAAGTTGTCAGTTCAACATACCTGCTCAGTCACTTGTCCCAGTAATGCAAAATAAACTTGCACCCCAGGCCTAGTATACCGCAAGTGCAGAGAGGACCCAGGCTCACAAATGTGTGGTGTTGGAATATCATGGTTACATTAATTGGACTGACACATTTGAATGACCACAGTCAGTGTTCACTCTGATGGCTTTCCTATCCATCCAGATGATGTGATCTCACTTGCTCATATGACCAGGCTTCTTTCCACCATCACTTTGAGTGTGGGGGCAACTTACTAGGGTATAACTTGAAAGGCTAAGTCCAAGTGGCTGTATGCAAATTCAAACACTGCCAACTTTAACATCCCTCACACTCTTTTAATGGCTGGAAGAAAACATAAGTAAACACTCACTGCCACAGCAGAGCCACAGACTGGAATGTGAAAAAAGAACATAGATTGAATTTAAGGTTACATTTTATGTCATAGACAATACCATTTATGTATTGATCTCACTACTACATTAACTGTTTGAGAGTGGAAACCTCAGTGCCTTGTGTCCCCCACTCATTGCTGCATGGGTGCCAGAGCAGCGTCTCCTATCCAAACACAGGTTTCATCATTGTCCAAAATCTGACAATGTGGCTAGTGATCAGGACCTCAAGAAGATTTCAAAATTGAGGTGTGCTTGTCATCATTACTTTGGAGATATCCTCAATCCTAAATTCTTCAAGTTGCTGTGTAATGAGATTCCAAGCATTGAAATAACAGTTGTCTTGTGACACAAGGTCCTGGATCTCCTGAAAATAAAGTTTTGGTGTAAAATCAACAATGTGCTGTGTGGATGCACTGAAGATTTCCACAGCATGTTTCATCAGGTCATCAATGAAATGGTTGTCACCCAGCCACCAGGAGGTGAGAACTGACAACACTAGTTGCAAGATGATTAAATGAGACCCTTTCAGTATTCCGAAAATGAATTGAATGTGTTGCATGGTTGTTTATGGGTGCCTGACATGCACAGGCTTAAGATAACATGATTCAGCATGGCAATGAGCAGCAGACATGAGGTGTTGAAGCTTCCACTCTCAGACAGTTAGTGCAGTAGCAAGATCAATAAATGGTATTGTCTACAACATGAAATGTAACCCTAAATTCAGTCTATGTCCTTTTTTCACATTCCAGTCTGTGGCTCTGCTGTGGCAGTAAGTGTTTACCAATGTTTTCTTCCAGCCATTGCAGAGAGTGAGGGATGTTAAAGTTAGCAGTGTTTGAATTTGTGTACAGCCACTTGGACTTACTGTAGCCTTTCAAGTTATGCCCTAGTAAGTTGCCCTCACACTCAAAGCAATGGTGGGAAGGAGCCTGGGGTATGACATGCATGTGAGTGAGATTGCTGTGAAGCTAGGTTTTCACAAAAGTGTCACCCAAGATGTGTATGAACAGGTCAGTAATCTCAGGCAGATGGAGGAGGTCCTTCATGCCATGTAGAAGGCAGCAAAACAATGCAGTAAAGCCAGGATTGGAGAGCTGGTCACTAGCAAAGATTCCAACAGACTCTGGGGCTTGAAAATGTACTATTATATTACTGTAACTATGAATTCAATATGCCTAGGGATTGTGGGTTAACCTGTACAGCAAGCATGCAGACATGAAGCACATGACATTGTATTTATTATAATATACATATGCCTATGAAAGAAGTTTGTATACTGACACAACACAAATATGCAGTGATGCCCAATGCAAAATGAAGCAAAGTGAGTCTGTTGCCATGCAGCACTCCATGTTGCCCACCCAAGGCATGATCAGGATATAGATAGGTCCTTAAGTAGTTTGTAAGCAATTTGGGATGACAGTGTAAGTGGCAAGTATATAGTAAGAATTGTTTTTGAGACAACTGGTTAGTGAGATGATCCTGGTGACATAGCCTTCAATCCCAGGTGGGGTACAGTGACTCCAAAAACCCTTTCCATACCAATCCAGAATGTGGTGTGCAAAATGCACCACCAAACAGCATGGGAATTACACTTAGCTTTGGTGGAGCTATAAATAGTACATACTCTTGGCTACAATATTGCCCCCTAAATCATGTGATTCAGCCCACACACTATGGAGATATGGTCAACTTAAAACAGCAATACCATGGAAAGGGTTTTTTCACTTTTGAAATAACAAGGATATTTGGATATTATCAGTACTTGGTATAGCCTCCTTTTGCTCTAAGCACTGCCTGAACCCTTCTAGGCATGCTTTCAATCAATTTCTGACACTCCTCAACTAGCTTTAGGGCTTGAATTAGGGCTTGATTGAAAGCATATCCTAAAAAGGAAGTTAGTAGCTTTGTGGAGCAATAATATGAACATATGTTAAATTGTAAAGATGTAGAAATGTTTCAGAATTGGTTGGAATTCAGTAAT
>JBBPQV010000290.1:0-26179 GCA_038092675.1 Boletus rufocinnamomeus
GTGGTCGGTGGTCGGCATTGGGGGGGGGGCAGGGTTGACTGTGAAAGTCGACGTTATAGAACTCGTCCCTCCTGCCGCTTTCGGCGCTAGACAACGTGGAGCTCCGACTCGCGGGGACACACGTGGCCAGCTGCCTCGCCCGAAATGGATAGATGATGCCAAGTCAGAATTCCCTTTTCTGGACACCATCCGCGATCTATGTGCTACCAGCCACCGCCCCCCCCAAGCCGACCCCCCCTCACCACCGCCCGCTGTCCCTCCGTAAGCCCCATCGTCCGTACGTGGACCGTCCGCATGCTGTTCCGCGTCCAGCGCCCGCCCCGTCCCCTCCCCATCTCGTCCCACGCCCGCCGTTCAAGAATATCCTCGGCCGTGACCATGGCTCGCACCCACGGTATGTAATCCAGGAACACGCTGCTCTGAGGCATCAACGGCGCTGGTGGCTCAAGGATGCCATGCAACGCGTCCACCATCCGAGATTGGTACTCCACGCGAGCGCGGAACTCTTCGCTCGTTAACCTTGCCGCGGGGTTGATCGACGCCTCAATCGGACCCGTGGCGAACTCCCCGTGTAGCCCACGTGAATGCCGGATGGCTTCTTCTGCAATGAGCTCATCACGCCGGTAAAACACCAGCCCCTCTCTCCTCTCCCCACCCCACGCCCCCGTCGACAGCACCATATATCCCATCTCTTCCTCCTCCGTCCCTCCTCCCGTCTCCATACACAGCACCTGCAACTCCAGTCAGCCCATCCAGAACCACAAATCCGTCTTGAATTCACCTCCCGCGTGGCCATTGGCGACCTACAGAGCTGGGCGTCAACATGCGACATCAGCTCACTATGACTCCTCATTTCTCGCCACCACTCCTGTTCCACTGTGCTTCCCATCGGCGTAACCCTGCATTCAGCGGAAATTGGTCGAGCTGATCGCCGAACGTGTCCTTCAGCCTCGTCGCCTTGGTGCATATCTGATGTTGATCCATGCCTCGCCCCCGCGCACAACATTTGCAATTGCGTGATAGACCGTCGTAGATCTGGCAACGGCAGTGGCTCGGTTCTCGGGTAAAGCGGCCCATCCGGTATGTCTACGCCGTCTATCCAATCCGTGCTTTCATATAGCCCCATCAGGTCTTCGTGCGGAACAAGCCACCCCTCGGTCAGCGACAGGCATTGGAGAAACCTGGCTGCCACGGTCGATGCACAGGGCTCAAAAACGAGGACTTTCTGAAGCGGCAGATCTCCAACAGGAACTAGACCAGGATCTGTACAATCGTCGTATCCTTGACCTGCTCGTCACAACGAGGGGCTCACCGTTGCATGTCATTACAACTGGCCTTTGGCAGCATTGAATGAATTCAACAACAGCCGGCCAAAATCCTGCGTCTTCTTTGAATAATATGTCCACTTCTTCTAGGAGCACAACCGACTGCCCAACGATCGGTCTCGGTCCATCAAACTCAGCCTGGCACATCCCGGAGATCGCCGCTTCGTCTGATGAGACCATCTCCTCGTCTGGCGGCAGTGGTTGTAGTTCATCCCTCGGACTGCCAACCTCTACACTGATAGGCCGTCCTTTAGTCCCCGCTTCCTGTGTTTTGGCAAATTCAGTGGATTGTCCTGTCTTGCTCTTGGCCAGGTAGCCTCGGAGCCCCATGGGTTCCTTTCCCCCTAATTTAGTCGTTTTCGCTGGCGCACGCCTGTGAATCGTCTGGACGGTGTGATTCCTGCCCACATCTCCGATGAGGTGGTTCAAGTTTGCACCGTTGCGCCTTCCAATACCAGGATACACCTCGAAAATCTCCCATCCCAACTCCTCCGCGCAGGCATAAACCGCGGCAGTCTTCCCACAACCGGGAGGTCCAGTTATCAGGAGGGTATTGGTCAGATTGTCGGCAAAGTTAGTTTGAGCGGGTTCCTGTAATCGGGACGTCGTGTGCTTGATTTCCGTAGCAGGGACGTTTGATACAACTTCGTAGACGTCACTTGCGCCGTGTCCATGGAGCCGAGTAAAAGTGCGTTGACAGAATGCGAGCTCGTCCTCTGAATCCTCAGGAGGGTCATCAGCTTGCTCTTCATCCGTGTCGCTAAAGACCACGAAGCCATCCAGATCATCGTCCGAATCTACTCTTCTTTTCTTGTTGCCCCGTTTCCTGGTTACGGCTCGAATAACGCGGGGTCGCTTCATGCCCCGTGGTTCGACCCGCTTCAAAGTACTTTTTTCTTTCTTTTCTCGGGCTGTGGCACCCCTCGACACTGGCTCCTCTGGCCGGCGATCCCGTAAATGTAATTCGAGTGCACTAAGCCAGTCTCGTAGATAGATAGCATGTTGCTCATTACCCAGCACTTCGTTCGCACGTCTGGGACGAAAACGACGAGTCCACGTCTCGGCATGGCGTAATGAGATTTTGTCTTCATGGGCAGATATTCGCGCGAAAGCGGGATGAGATTCCGTGTAATCACGGCTGAGGGATTGAAGGTACTCTTCGCATTGCTGGGGTGTTAAAGACCGGCGGGTATGGCTCAAAGGAGTTGAGGGAATATCATTCAGCTGCTGCCATTTCTTGAGAAAGTCCAGCGTTCCTTCATTTGATGGACGGGAACTTTGGAATACGCTACGCTTGAGGGGTGCTTGACCACAAGTATAAGAATGCTGCAATCCTCGTACATGCTGCGAACATGAACTAGGGAGAGGTGCAACGTCCCCTAACCCCGGAGTCCGTTTCAACGCCTTGTTCTTGCTTGTTTTGTGCGGAAGCGTGTGCTCGTGTGTCCCGGCATGCGGCAAGCTCGTGGCACTCTCACAGCGGTGAATATTGGGAGCAATCGAAGAGGGGGGAGGTGAATGTGAGGTCGCGTGGCTGGATTCTGAACAAGGAGATAGCAGACGAGTAGATGATAAAGGCGGTTCTGTCGACAGATCTATGTCGGAAGATGTATCAGTGATATCTATAACCTCGGTATTATCCACGCTGAGGACCGTCTCTGGTAGTCTGTCTGGCACGGAGGAGACCTTTGTGAAAATGGGAAATAGCTGGCCTGCGCATCGAAATATTGTTTGCAGCCAGGATAGATTACAATAAAATCACGCACTTGGTTTGGGCCGTCTAGATGGTTGTGTGGGAAGATGGGGATCGGCCTCTTGGGAAGAAGGGGGCACCGGGTCTGTGTGCTCGGGGTGCAAGTCTTGCGCCTTCTCAGTAGGGTCAGTGGTGGAGTTTGTCCTCTGAAAGAGATCCTTCAGAGTCGTTTGCGTTGCTGCCTGACACAAATGGTGGCTTAGTGAGTTACATACAAAAACGTACAGAAATCTTACCCGTTGGACTTTAACTTGACCGCCTGTGGTTCTTGTTCTACGCTTTTCCGGCATAGTTATACTAGTGGATGATGGTGGCCCGCCCCGTTCCAAGCCGCGGTTGGGTGTGTTACCGTGATCGAACTCGGCACGCGTCCAAGTGGGAATCAGGAGCGCGTCGCGTGACATGTCACACGCGTGTGGTCTTGTGACCCGTGGAGTAATGAAAGCCATAATACCATCGACACCCGGACTTGATCTAGTTGATGTCGGACGATCAGGACACTGAACAGCGGCCTCCTACCAGCAAGGAGTTATTGAAATGGATATCCAGGGAGTATTTCGGTAAGTCAATATCTCCTCATGGGGTGGTTAAACCCACTCGCAAAGGTCAGATATGAACGGCTCATCATACCACGTCCTTGATCACCCACCAACCCCCCTGGAGTTTGCTAAGCTTGTCCATTTATCGAGACCAGTGGTAATCAAGGGTACTAATCCGATCCACTTTGTGTCATTCCACCGAGGTTCACGCGTTGTCTCTTAGGGGCAGAATTTCCGGCTTTGACTAAGTGGACAGACGACTATCTTGTTCAAAAAATGGGGGATCAGTCTGTCTCAGTTGCGGTGACTCCAGATGGGTATGACCCCGATTGTTTTTCAGACGCATGATTGAACGACAGCAAGCCGAGCAGACGCAGTCACCCGCGCTCCGGACGGAAAACTGTACTTTGCCGAGCCGTTCATAGACTCCATGACCCTTGGTGACTTTCTCAAGAAGTTGCGTTCAGGTAATTTGTATCCATTTTCATTCTGGTTGACACGATCGGACCATGCCACGGTTCAGATGAAAAATATGTCCATTATCTGCAATCGCAGAACGGAAATTTGTATTCGCAGGATTTCTTCTCTAACGGAGAGGATGCCTCAGAGTTCGCGGCCCTGCGAGCAGATGTCCCTCCCGAAATCAACTTCGTTCGTGATGCACTGGGTTCGTTATCGGTTCATGATGATGACTTATAATTGTCCTGAGAAACCGACTAGATCGTACACCCGACGCCGTAAATCTGTGGATCGGGGGCAGCGACAGCGTTACAAGTATACATAGTGGTACGGTAACCGGCAATCTCTCGATTTCTAGGCGTGATCGGAAGTGTGTAGACCCTTATGAGAACATATACACTGTCGTCCGTGGTACCAAACACTTTACATTATTACCACCAACTGAAGGGTGGTGTTTGGAAGGTTTGTGCTACACCCCATCTTCATCTCGTTGCTCATGGAAGTAGAGAGGTTATACCCGCATGCTGTGTACACCTGCACTGATGCGACTCCAGAACTCTATCTCCTTCCGTCACACGAAGCTCCACCTGTACGGTGGTCTTCGATCCCAAACCCTGACCTTCCAGACGCATTGCCACCAGAGGCTCACCCGATACACATTACACTGACCGCGGGAGACACACTGTACCTCCCTGTTGGCTGGTGGCACTTTGTCAGACAGTCTGGGGATGTCACTATCGCATTGAATTGGTGGTATGACGCGGAACTCCAGGGGATCAATTGGGTTTGGCTGAACATGCTTCGGGGGGGCGATAGTGTGCCACAAGGAAATTAATGCAAAGAGATGATTAGAGTACTCTCCTTTTGTCACGCGTGTCACATTTCCCTTTCCGTGCCATCTATTATACAACTTGCCTAGGCTCGCAATATGGGCAAGGACAAGAGCGAGAAAAAAGAGAAAAAGAGAAAGGTAGAGGAGGTAGCGGATGCGCCAGCTGAGGTTGTAGAAATCGAGGATGTGACCTCGGTGCGTTTCCTGACCGTCGAATTGTGTATTCCACAGTCTTACCCAGGCCCAGCCCACGAAGAAAACAAAAAAAGACAAGGAAGAAATTGTTATCCCCCTCGAGGACCTTTCTCCCATTGCACGACCCCTCGCACAGAAAAAACTAGTGAAAAAGTTGCACAAGACGATCAAGAAAGGTGAGGTCCTGACCCGCCGATTCCACGCTCGTGCATGTTGATTATTGCATGCTGTCGTCAGCATCCAAAGCTAGGCAGGTCAAACGTGGTGTAAAAGAGGTCGTGAAGGGTATCCGCAAAGGAGAGCAAGGGCAAGTGATCCGTTCCGTATCCCTTGAGACACTCGCGCCATTTTCATTGCCAGGTTACTCGTCCTCGCTGCTGACATAAATCCTATCGACATCATATCCCATCTTCCTGTACTCTCCGAGGACGCACAGATACCTTATGTATTCGTGGCATCCAAAGAAGAGCTCGGACACGCCAGCTCTACAAAACGACCGACGAGTTGTGTTATGGTATGTCCAAATCTGAAGCGCAAGGCTCAGAAGAAAGACGAGGGAGATGGCGGTGAGGACGATTACCGGGAGCTATACGAGGAATGTCGTCGGGACGTGGCGAAGCTTGATGCCAAGGTCGTTTTCTGATTTCCTGTAGTTGATCCCGACGCATCCTGTCTCTGTCAACGCTAACATGTAATTTGTCTGCGAGCTTTGTTGTGTAACGCCGAGGGCAGCCGTAACCACGACACATGTAATACATTTAAATTGCGGGATTCTCACGTTCACACACATTTCTTTCCACTTACCAGTCTTTGATCTCTCATTCTCAGCCATGCCCGCGCCAAAAGCCAAGACTGCTTCTGCCAATGGCTCAGCATCTGGAAAAACAACCCAAATAACTCCAGCAAGCACTGTCCCGCCGTCCCCAGTTTCGAAGCCGTTAGACCATGCGGTGACAAATAGCTCAGGGAAGCCTGACAAAAGTGCTTATGACGCGGAGCAGGAGAGACTCAGGTCTGAGATCGAGGCCCTGCAGGCCAAGCTTGTGCGTTGCACTTCTGTTATCATCGGTGCAGTGGCCGATCGTATTTTCACAGAGCGCCATCCGAGAGAAAATATCGTTGGCCACCAAGCCTTCGGGGAATGACAGACGGAACGAGCTCCGTGCGGAGCTTGACGGCATACGGGAGCAACAGTCTTCTTACAAGACTTCTAGAGGGAGGGTCCTCGACCAACTCAAGGCTTTGCAAGACGGCATACAAAAGAAGGTACGTTCAGACATGTCGCTTCCGTGAGTGTCGGTTTAATGTGAACAAATACTTTAAGACGAAGGACTTGCAAGCCGCGCGGGGCAAGACACCTTTCCGAACCGTTGCTGAGGTTGATGCTCACATCGCGTACGCCATTCCTGTGACTGCTTTTCAACTGGAATCGCTAATTTCCTTACCCAGGAACCTGGATAAACAGGTGGAATCCGGCAGTATGAAGCTTGCTGACGAGAAGCGTGCTCTTCAAGAAATCTCACAGACCAAACGGACCCGAAAGACTGTAGAAAGTTTCCAGGCCTCCCAGGACTCGATCGACGCGGACCGGAGCGCTGCCGACGAGCTTCGCCAACAGCTGGATGACCCAGAGTCCAAAGCCATCTCCGATCGTTACGACGCGATCAAAGCAGAGCTAGATGAACTCAAGAAGGAGTCAGACGAGGTATATGCTGGCCGCACCAAGCTCTTCGAAGAGCGGGACAATTTGCAAGCTCAGATAAACGCCCTCTTTAACGAGAAGAGAGCCTCCGCGCAGCAGTTCCGAGATGCAAACGACCGCTACTGGGCGAAAGTCAACGAAGATCGTGCTCGTCGTGCTGAGAGAGCTCGTGCGCAGCGTGCCGCTGAAGAAGCTCAAAAGAGGTTGGAACATGCTCAACGTTTACGAGATGAAGCTTCCCTGCCAGCATATCAAGCAGAGATCGAAGATTGCCAAACATTAATCGACGCTCTTTCGGGCAAGAATTCTGACACCCCCGTGCTATCCACTTCGTCGTTACCTGCGAAAGGTGAAGTGGCTGGCGTGCCTAAGCTCGAGCTAAGGCAGGTGGAGGCCGCCAATGACGGTCTTGTGGTGCGCAAGAAGAAAGGGGATGAGGAAGAGACATACTTTGCAGGAAAAGGGAAACGAGGAAAGAAAGACAAAATACCCAAGACCGCACAGGAAACGGATACCCTCAAAAATCTTCACTTCGGTACTATCACTGCACTTTCCAAGTTCGCGATTCCCCTTCCGACTGCCGCGGGCGATATTCCACGTGTCATCGAGGACCTGAAAACGAAGAAAGCGTGGTATGAGGATAATCAGGCACGTGTAACAGCGGAAAATGTCGCCAAAGCCGAGGCGCAAATACAACGCCTCACGAGCGCAGCCAAGCCAGAATACCTAGTCGATGGTCCCCAAGCGTCGGTCGACTCGAACGGTAATGCGGATACACCGCTGGAATCGGTATCCACCCCAGTAGAGAACAATTTAGTTGAGGATGAGGCGGCTGTCAACGTGGATGTTGAGGCGGAATAGAGGCATCAGACGCTACAGTACTGTCCGCATATTATAAAATCTCAGTGCTACTTATTACCAGGCAACTACTCGTCCGATCACAAGCAACGGAACACTAGTATTATTCAGGTCAAGACCTTTACAATAGTAAGGACAACTTTTTGAAAAACAAACGGTCGATACAAATACGGAGCAAGGTAGTAATAAATGATGGGTCGAGAAACGTGGTCATATATACTTGCAGACTATGTTAAATTTTCTGCACAACCCAGCAAACGACGGAAAGTATGGTTGATGCTGATCATTTGATCAGGACGCAGCCTCCGCTTTAATAGTTTCGGTTTCGCGGTCTGGCTCGCTAGCATTACCAGGCAAACTCAGATCTTGAGTCGAAAACGGTGCGACATCGAACGTATTCGTCGTCGCGTAATCGGAGAACGCAAGACCAGCTTGATGGACCGAAGGTATCGAATCCTCGGGGGTGACTGAAGTATCCATGTAGTTTAGTCCCCCATATGCATCAGAATTGAAACCGGAAGCTGAGGCGTCCAGCGCGCCAGCAGGGAATGGATCCTGTTGCAATGCGGCCAACATACTGGAGGTTGTCGGAGTGTGGTTCATAGCGTGTTGTGGGCGAGCCTCAGAGGGAGCGAAGCTCTCTTGTCCAGCCATGGGTGAAAGGGAAAAGAATTGTTGCTGGATTACTGGTTCGACAGAGGCAGCCACGGAATTGGTGGACAAAGCAACATTCCGCAGGACGTTCACCGCGATCCAGTCACTATGCGTTCGTGAGTAATACTACGATGAAAAGGGGGTGAAAGGGGAACTGACTCGAGGAATAATTTCATTATCTGAAAAGCGCCGAACGCAGGGTCACTCCTGATGGTCTGGCACAGAATGTCAGATCCACACGAGGCAGTTTGGATAAATAAAATAAAATAAAACTTACGAGATCCCTCATAACCTGGCTAGTCACATATCCCCAGCGAATGAGTACACTACGAGGACTCATCGCTCCTCTGTCGTCGCTAGCCCCAATGCGCTGCTCCATGAGTCTCTCTGTGCACTTATCAGCCCATGCCATCACTTCTCTGACGGGCTCGTTGCTCTTCGCAAGACTATCCATCATCGCGACGAATTCCACCTCAAGAAGTTGGACGAGATCTTCGTGCCGACAGTTGCAAACCAAGGCTGATTGGTTGCGAACGGATTCAAAATCTACCTTCTGCCAAGATCGACGCATCTCAGCGAGCTGTTTTTGATTGGTGAGAACCGTGTTTAAAGCTTGCGTGACTTGGTAGATGTCCACGAATCGTACTATATCAATAACGTCAATTGAGCGATGTCTCACCATTCGCGCAAATGTACACGCACAGACTAAATGCCCAAAACGTGCTCCCAGCTCAACCTTGGGCTCAACGAACGTGGTCCCGTATCCTTCGAGAGCGAGGAGGAGAATTTTTTCCATCTGACTGGCAAGTTGGCGCAAGCTGTTCAAAGAAGCCGTGGGGAGTGGGGAGAGCATCTGCGACCTGAGGAACTCGAGTATTTCCTATTCACGATTGAGCAGCAGCACAGAAGCGGCATGTTGCAGACTTACATCATACACAATCGCATCGGCCTTGGCCATCAGTCCCGCAATCGCGGGTGCATGAACAACCTCACGGTGAGTGCCTGTCAAGGTCGACCAGAATCCCCTGAGATGCATCTCAAACTGATCAAATCGGAAAGCGCGGGCGCTCTCCAGGACCGCATCCAAGTGGTCTTGGAACCAACCCCATACTTCTCTCCCAGCAATACACTGGGCGGAAGCGGAAGTAGCTCCAATGGCTTCCTCGATGGACGGGAAATGGGGCATATGGCGGACTGAGAGATGTTGTTGTAGTTGGACATATTGACCATCAGCATTGGGCGCGAGGGTTAACGTGGGCTGTGGTGCGATACTGGCCTCCGGTTGGCTGGCATGTCGACGGATGGGGGCGTGGCTGGGATAAGAGTTACTCCTGGCCAGGACCTGGGCTTGCGACGATAGGCTGCCTACGGTTGGTGTCTTATCGCTTATATCTTCGAACGTGATGCTGCCTTTGAGATCTCCCGAGAGAACCAGGGAGTTCCGCTTGGAAGCGCTGGACCCTTCAGAATCTTCGTCTTCATCCTCGTCCGATCGCTCCTCGCCCTTGTTTGCGTTCTCCCCTGTCTCCTGCGCAGCACGAGCAGCGTTGATGGATGACTGACCTGCGTTGTTGTTTGACTTGCGGATGTAATCTTGCAAAAATTCGGCTTCCGCCGAAGTCGCGGGACGAATGCCACAGTCTGCCAGAAAAAGACAATCAATAAATTTTCCGATCAACATCTGAGATTGTAAGACACGCACAATGGTATTTGCTATTCCCTCGAACACCCAGACGCCTTGTTTTGATAGTGGGGAAACAGAGTCTGATGGCCTTGCCGAGCGTCGCAGTATTAATGTGAGGGATTTGGTACTGGTCGCACACCCTGCGGTATGAAAAATAAAGGCCCTGGCGTGGTACATTCCCGTCAGGATAAGGTGCATAGTTGGCTGTTAGCCTGGAATGCGAAAATGTGAGAATTGGAACACGGCAAGGGAAGTACATGAACAAACCAAGCCTGAACGAAAATCTGCTTCGCTCGGTCAGAAGCACTTGTTGTGGTTGCGACGCGTACGTTGGCTGCTAATTTCTGCAGGGCATGATCGGGGCTGATAGACATCCTGCCGAAAACGCCTGCAGAGTGTCTAGGTTCTTGATGATTAGTGGGCATCGGTTGACCGGGCCCATACATGGTAGAATAGTCGGGGGTGTTGCTGAGAAACATGGTGAGATCGTCGGTTTCACTCGAGGAGGAGTGGACGCTCTCTGTATCACGGGGGTAAGGAGAAGCCGCAGCACGGGCCCTGAGATGAGTCTGGCGAATATGGCCCTTAAGCGCGGGATTAGTCATATTACTGTTCGGAGGAGATTGACAAGGGGACATGTCTGCAGAAGGGAGCGAATACACGGAAGAGTGGCGTACATGATCGCTGCCGAGGTAGGCGGAGGAGAGACGATATGGGTCGTCTGAGTGAGGGGGGATGCCGGCTGGCATGCGAGGGACGATGTCAAGGGAAGAGTGGGGGCGGGAATTAGGCGAATGGGTAGAGGATGAGGAGATCGAGGTTGAGCGGGAATGAGGGTGGCTGGGTGGTAAGAAGTCAAAGGGGACGGTTGAAGAGATTGTTTGAAGATTTACGGCAGCCATAGGAGCGGGGGGAGAAAGAGGGTGTTGAGCTGGGGATTTGACCAACGCAGCGAATAGGCGGACCAGCCGGTGGAAGGGGAAAGAAAAACGAAGAGAAGGGGAGAGGCGGGGAGGGAGCGAGGGATGGCCAGGGAGGGGGAAGATAATAAAGCAGGACTACCCCGTAGGCCAAGGCGAAGAAGAAGACAAGTAGAGAAAAGAGACAAGGGCGCGTGGGGAGAGGAGAGGCAGCGAGTAGCCGTTTTGCAGCTGTGACGAGATCGCAGGGACTGGTGCACGGTCGGTGGTCAAGGCAACGGCTCCCCGCGGTAGTACTCGTCAATATCGTATGTACCTATCTTTTTTTTTTCGTACCTGCCCTTTATCCCCACCGCCCCCCTTCCCACACCCTCCGTCCTCCCGGAACCGCTTTCGCTGCAACTCGTCATCTTTCATTACCATGCTGTATCACACCGCTCGTTCCCCGTATCAACACCGCCAGAGATGCAGACGCATCGCCTCCCTCTCCCATTTTTGTCAACGGAACCTAGCGTCCCCGTGTGATACTGTACCCATCCTTGCAGTACTCAAGCGTGATCAGACCCGTTTACCCATACCCGAGCGGCGTCCACAACGCACTCATCGGGGATGCCGGGACGTTGTGGCTTCTGTCAGACGTGGCACCTCTGCCGATTCGCCACTCCGATCTATGCGCCTCACAGCCCCGTCGGGCAGTCCCGTTACAATGTATGCAGTGGGTTGCGCACTACGGACGGATTGACGTTGACAACTGCATAAGTGGTCATATATCATGACTGATCGAGTTAGGCAGATCAGAGAAGACTGCGATCGATGAGTCTCAAACGTACGAATGTTTTGGATGACAACCAAGGTTCGCTCTCCGCGCCTGAAACAGGCAAGACGTCATCCACTTCGACCAAAAAAGGAAGAACTGTCACAATTACTCCGCCGACATTGTTCCCTCACACGGTGATCAATGTTCTGTGCCTTTGAAACTTTTCAGGCCATAGGGCAAGTGACTCCATAAATACTCCATCTTGGGAATACAAACTCAGGTCAACAGATTGATGTCACTGATTGGGCTTTTGTTGCCATCCAAACATTTATGCATTAGTTGGTTTCACTCGAGGGACCTGATTCCAGTGTAGTGACATTTACAAAGTCCAAGTTGAAAACAGCACATTTCCATACAATATGTATCACCCAGAGTGGTGATTAGACTTTTGGCTGCTTACCTGCATATGGTGAGAATGTAATGCTTCTGGTTGCTCACTTAGCCAGTCAAATTGCATATTTCCTGGTCATTAAATACAGCTTGATGGCAGCACGTCAGAGACGAAGTGTTCTTTTATTCAGAGTACTATTCCAGTGCGGGACGCGTCACGCAGGCACGAGGGAGTAACTTTACATAAGCATGATCGGGGCACTGTTTGCCGTTACTCGTCTTCCTCCAAGTCAGAATCACCAAATAGACAAGGTCCGTCGAACGTTATGTCGACATCTGGCTCAGGCGCTACGGCTGTTCCAACGATAATGGCGAGGGGGGACGAAGACCGGGTATATTCATTCTGTGTGCAGTGGATCACCGGAATCGGAGGAACCTCACCGCGAGTAGTGGAAGGAGGCCCCGCATCGAATAGCGGCCGCGTAGAGTTGTTGGCACGCGGCGAACCGGGAGTGTCGACTGCCATACGACCATCTGAGTCCGGTACTTCCAGCTCCGCGATCTCGAGTATAGGATGGTTTTCGCTGGGCGCATCGTGAATATCATCTGGAGGCTCGTCATCGATCCTCGTTTCAAAAGAGGTGGCATCAGAAGAATGTGCATTACAGGTGCCTGATGTCTCGGGAGAAACATAGCCGACACCTTCCCTGTCCTTTGTGAAGTTGATCTTGACGGACTGCGCTGCGGATGGTTCGGGAGGCTGGAGCTTCAAGATTCTGCCGATCGTTTCCCAAGGATGAGGATCAGATAAGAAATCGATCGAGATGTCGCTTGGTACGTTGTCTTCAGTAACTTCCTGATTCGTCAAGACCCGAATGGAATCATGTCCATACTCAGACGGAAGTGAGTATCGGAAGTCATTGTTTTCGGTTGAGGGGAATGCGCGGTTATCATCGCAGCGTGTTGTACGGGATTGTTCAAGTTCGAGCTCCTCTTCATCCCAGCTCGTGGATGATGAGATTGTGGATTGAACATCATCCACGGGAACAAAACCTTCACGGATAGAAAAGATCCGTGACTGCTGACGAATAGAACGTAACGATGATGCGTCAACACAATCGTCATCTTCTTCGGAAAGGTGATTTAATTGTCCGAACCGAATAGCGGCCAAAGGTGAGGTATCAAGGTCGAGAATTAAGTTGTCTGATGTCTGCGAACTGGAAGGGAAGGGAGATGACCGAGGGAGTGGATCAACAGCGTCTGGAAATGTATTGGGTTTTTCGAATTCGTCACCTTCGGTACAAAAGAACGGATTGGCTCCTGTGAATAATTGCGCTTCTGCATTTGCTGATTCGTCGAAAGTATCCCATAATTTTACATCGCATGTCCTAGGAGAATCGGGCGATAAAAGAACACTGCTCTCTGTGGGCTCATATCTCGGAGTTCCAGGAAGACCTATGTGTTCGTATTTTAAGATTTGAGGGTATGACATTGCGGGGTCAAAGACGTGCTTCAATACTATCTCTGAATGCTGGATATCTGGGTCCTGTGAATCAGAGCATGAGTGTTACTGCCAGCGATGACCTTCGACCATTGTACTTTAGGGTCGAGATGAGCTTCTGTTGGTCGCCTGACTGCCACAGGAGTTTGCATACGTTCAACATATGGGGTTTCTTTAAGCTTCGGGGTATTGATTCCGACAAGATTCGGTTGTTGAAGGATGCGATCAATGGCAGCTCGCATGGACATGTCTTCTCCGCGAATATATCAACAGACAGAAGACGAAGGAGAAACCATACACACGATCCAAAATATCAAGTGCACCGAGAACTTTGGACGGTTCATTGCGCTGCGTCGTGTTATTCAGCAATGTTGTGGAATACAATCGGTCTCCGCTGAAGACTTTAATTGAAGAGGTAGCACCCGAGTCCGTGCTAGCACCATAACGCGCATGCGCGAGCGTGATCTCCGGCAGAACGAATGAAAGCGTCGGTGCGCTTGGATGAACGCGGTTTTCTTGCGTTATACACAAAGCGGAGGCAAGACGCTGCTTTCCGAAGTAGCGCCTTTGTGCACGTCCGACGACGTCCTTTGACTTCGCTCGTGCGGTGTTTCTGGCAAATACGTTTTATATGTGAGACAGCAGTAGCCTCTAGCGGGAGAACTGGACCTTTTCCCGCCCATGTAGTTTGCCCCAACCATTTTCGCCAAGACCTCGATACCAAGATGTCTAATACCAGCTGAAGCCTGACTAGAAGCGCACCTGTCACAGGGTACTGATTTCTGAGTGCTGGGAGTTGTTGTCAATCGTGACTGTCGTGCGATATGTCGGGTAGAGTCTGGAGATCTGACGACCCAGCTGGTCAAGCGACTGTACAAGACGATTTCGGAATGTTGAGTTACTTAGTGGTCCGGAGTCTTTCAACATATAGGTGGAGTTTGAATATGCATCTCCGATTGAAATTGCCCGATATTGTGGTTCATTGCAATTACTCATTGGCCTCGTCGAGGGAAAAGAGGGACCTATTAGCGAATAAACAGTGTTCCATGAAATTGTAAGACGACCAGCTGGATGCTTGAGGAGACGGCGGCACTTGTATGACAAGACGATCCTGGAGTCTCCCATATTCAAACTCCGAACGTCCTGCAAGAAGTACCTAAGTACAGCCAAACAGTATTGACCTCGTTGGTATCGATACGATACTTGTCCATGGTATGAGTCAATTCATATTCCGTTCAAGCTATCAATGACCGTGATCTTCATAGATGCTGGCTGAAGGTTACGAACCTCTCGCGTCAAACGCTAGGGAGGAACGTGTCGACGCGGAGGAAAGCTCACCATTCGAATCCTTACTGGAACGGCGACGCGGTGTCGTGCTTGAAACCCCACATGGCGGTTCCCTGTTTATTCATGCTGAAGGCAACTCATATTCGTTCTCTTACGGTCCACGTGGAGTCACTGGTCTTCTACGCAATCGCTACGCCGCCGGTTGTGCAATATTTGCATCCATAGGCGGTCTATCTTTCGGATACGACCAAGGGGTCATTGCTAATGTCCTTGTGATGAGAGACTTCCTAGCTCGGTGGCCAGTAGGACCTTGGGAAAAGGGAATGATGAGTAGGTTACCGCCTACTCTAGAGCGCATACACCCCGTGAATTTGTGTTCATTGCAGCTGCGGCTCTAGAGCTGGGTGCTCTGTTCGGTGCTCTATCGTCCGGTGTTTTTGCAGACAAGTATTCTAGGCGACATTCTATATTCTTAGCTTCAGGCGAGCGTGGTTTCAACTCCAAGGTTTCTCCTTACTCAACAATTTCCGTAAGCTGTATTTTGCTTTGGTTCCGGATTGCAATCCGGTGCCCGTAATCTCAACGATTTGATTATTGGAAGAGCCATTGGTGGATTTGGCGTTGGAGCACTAAGGTAACTCCCAAGACTTGTTCAACGTCCCAAACGTTGATTCCAAAAAGCATGTTATCCCCACTGTACATGGCAGAGATTAGCCCCCCCGAGCTCCGGGGATCACTTCTAGCTATCGAACAACTCGCTATTGTCCTCGGAGTCGTTTTCGGATTCTGGATTGGATTTCTTACCCGTAATAGTGAGTGCAATGCATGATAACTTCTGATCTAATTCATCTGGGACACAGTTTCCGGCTCAGCATCTTGGAGAATTCCTCTCGCACTTCAATTTCTCCCTGGCGTATTACTCTGCCTTGGATGCTTATTTCTCCCACCATCTCCGCGTTTCCTCATTTTACGTGGACGGTTGAATGATGCAACACGCTCTCTCGCGAAGCTTCGCCTTAGGACACCCGAAGAAGCCGCTCGCGACCCTCTCCTCCAGGTATCTCAGATTATTCGTAAATGAGCTAAATTGACACATGGTTCTTAGCTCGAATTGCTGGAAATGCGAGTAAATGTCGCTCTTGTTCACCGTGGTACAGGTGCCAAGGATGACGGTGGGGTCATGGGTGGCTGGACCGAGCTATTCCACTCACAATATCTTTCTCGGACCCTCCTTGGTGTGATGATGATGTTCTTCCAACGTGTGTGGCCATCATTTATCTCCTTGACATAATGTTGACGCGATGTCAGAATGGAGTGGCATCAATGCTTTACTGTACTATGGTCCCACCTTAGTGGGAAATATTGGATTGACAGGGGAGAAAGTCACTCTCCTCGTTGCTGGTGGCATTGGAATTGTTCAGGCTATTTCTGTTATACCTGCGATATTATACCTGGATCAGTGGGGTAGGTGGCTACCACTGCTGTCCAGTTGGTTCTTGATTTATCATTTGCAGGACGCAAACCCCTTTTGAAAGGTAGCAAATACACTGTCCTTCAGGTTTGACTATTTTACGAGTTGCTCCTCAGGGGGTAGTGCTATCATGACCATCTCGCATTGTTTGATTGCCATATTGGTATCGTAATGTGCCTTTTTCTCTTTGAACCATTACTGAGAAAAAGAATCCAAGATTCTTCGATACAAAGATGATTGGCCTTCACACCCCAATGCTGCATGGCTGGCAGTAACGTATGTCCAATTACATTCACCATGCATGATGTTATAACTCACTGATGTACTTTGGTGAACTGAACAGATGTGTCTATACTTTCACTGCAGCATATGGAATGAGCTTTGGCCCAATTGGATGGGTCCTTCCAAATGAGGTCTTTTCGTTATCAATGCGAAGTAAAGGTGTCTCTCTGTCAACAGCTTCAAACTGGATCAATAACTGTGCGTTCCGACTTTTTCTGTGTTAAACAGTTGTCCAGCCGTGATATTGACAAGTTGTTGAAAGTTTTCATTGGTCTTGTTACACCTCCAATGATGGAGATCTCCTCAGTGTATGTCTGCATGGCTTGCTCTTTGCTCTACACCCAGCATGAACTTTACAACCATCATGTTAACCCCTGTCTAGTGCCACATTCATGACTTTTGCTTGTGCCTGTTTTATGGCCTTCCTTTGGTCAAGCTATGTTGTGCCTGAGACAGCAAATGTCTCATTAGAGGAGATTGACAATATATTCAACTCCTTGGCTGCCAGAGAAGATCTACAGAGGAAGTTTGAGGTATGTCACATTATATGTAAGGGTCATCCTGTATACTGACCATTCATGTTAGCTCGAATGTGAGCTTGGATTACATGACCTGATAGAGGAGTTAGTGGCAAATTGCAGCTGATGAGTCTGTAATTATTGATATTGGAAAGTCAACAACTTAAATGATTGCCTGTTCCGAAAGCGTACAGGGAAACCTCCCTCTCGTCAGTCCCGACGCTGCCGTGATTGGAATGCCTCGTTTTATCTATCTCAATCTCCATACAGGCAATCCCGATGGTTGGCATACCCTCCCTCCCTTGACTATACAAGGGAACTTGAAGTTATTTGATCCACATATCGCTGAAGTACTTAGTGCAAGTGATTACCCTTTGACTAGTAAACAATGCCGATATACTTCGCGAGCTGACCTGCGGCGATGAACAGCCATGCCGCTCTGGCTGACCCTCACAGGGAACGACAAACAAGCCCCCGACCTTCGAGAACGTCGTGAGCGCCGGTATTTTGGGACCTCGAGAACTACGGGGGCCGAGGACAATAGGTCTTGCGATGCGAAATCAATGTCAAGAGGAATCTCAAACCGAACACGTTGTTCCCCAGATTCATGATCAGTACGCGTTGGCCAGCCTTGTAAAGTTCCAGTCGTGTTGATTGACACAGCGTGCAATAGGACTTGGCACTGTTGTTATTTGAAGCAGCTGGTATCGTTGCTACCGCGGCCAAAGCGCCTCCTGCTCGGGAAAAGGTGACAATCACCGGCCTCCCTGCACTAGGTGTACCGGTACGCTCGCACGTGCCACCAGAGGACGTCCAGGGGCAGGCTGCAGTTTACAATAAATCAGTGATTTGGGCCACTGGAGAACGGGAATTAATGATCCTTCCATTGCGGAAACCACAGGAGGTATATGACGAAAGTAATCAGAAATTTCGGGGTGTAAGGACTCAAATATCGTATCTTAACGTGTCGGATTGTTGTTTGCCTTCACTGGCTATTCTCAAGGCCATGAAGAGGTTCGTTTCAAACATATCGATTTCCTTTTTTCCTTGCTGTGTCTCGAGCACCCACATCTTCTGTCAACTCTTCATCAGTTTCGGAAACGTGCCTTGCGATCGACTCTGGCCGATGATGCACAAAAAAGGCGACCTCAGGCTGCATCTTCGTCTGCTCAGAGGTCACGGGACATCTGACTCGTTATCCAGAGGTATGTTATTGCTCTCGATAGGTCAAAGCCGGGGGTACGCCAGGACAGACTAGAAGAGAGCCAAAGACCAGACGTTGTCCAGGACGGGATCTCTTCGCAAGACCGCGGATCTTGTAGGAAATGTTGATCTTGGCGGGCAGCTTTGACGATGGTGCACAAAACAGTGGGGTGACGTGTATGAGCATCCGGAGAAGTAGGCCGAGGAGTTCTGGGAAGTACACCTGCAGAGGTGGGTATGGTGAGCGATGGTATCCCAGCGCATCAGCGCGGAATGAACGAGGGTTCTTGCGAGATCACTGCAGACGATGTGTGTCAGCCGACGGGAAGCAGAAGGCAGGCAATGAAGGCGGCATGGTCAAGATTGGACCATGCGAGCGGTTTCACGCAAACCACGTCGTCAGAGTAATCCCCTTCCCTCTCGGTATTTATTCCGAGACAGACGAACGGGAGATCCGTGGCGATCACGAACCCGCCTGGCCTGATAACATGCCGTGTTGCCCTCACGATACTTGCTACTACTGCCTGTCCCGGATCCCAGCTCGATGGAAGCGAGAGGCGCATGTGGGTTGTGCACAAAAGGGCCAAAATCAACTACACCCTCGGCGGGGTAGGCACACAACGCATGTGTGCCGAGGCGGGTGACTCATCCGGCGGATCTTGAAGGGAGAGAGCACGAGGTATTCACGAGACCCCGCGTGCGATGCTGTATCTGGAAATCGTTTCTCGTTGTGCTTCAACGCCGAATGCATCTCCACCGACTTCTTCCAAAGGATGTTTAGGTGCTTTATTTGTGAAGAGGCCGTGGAGAGACTTGGCGGAAAGTGACCCCAATCATTGTCAAGCACGTGGTAATGATCAGAAGTGACACTCCCACCAAACTACTTTTTGGTGCCACGAAAGGAATCAAGAGATGCCACGTATGTCGCATCAATCTCGACTGACGAATTTTCAATACCCTCACGTAGCAAGGTCTTTTTATATTTTTCTGCCGATGTCCTACTATTCTGGTTGTGCACACTGTGAAACCCGCCATCTTGTGGAGCGGTGGATTGATCACGGGTACATCCTGATCCTCCGCGGCTCCGACAACAGTAGGACTTGAAACGAGACTCTGTCTACTCAGTACTGTCAACGGGGAAGGACAACTCTGTCCCAGATAGCGTAACCCTTCGCTGTTCTCGGAGGACAAGATATTTGCTCAAAAAAATGCTCACATTTGGGACGTGCCGGAAGAGCGGTTTTGCCTTATTTGGACGTTCGATCACGCGCATGTGCTGCCGGTTGCCTCGAGGCTCTTCATGAAATTCGATATTCATGGCCAACCGCACACCCGCTTTCGCGATGATGAAACACTTCATTTTTTTTTCCCGGCGTGGAAAGCACAGCTTCAACTTACACCCGTGTGCTCTCTTTGAGCGGGGCAAGGTCAGAAACTCGTGTTCCCGCTCATTCGTAATCCTCGAGTCGTTGAAGACTCATACACGCTGCTCGCCACGCCTTTTCAAGATCCTGCAACACCCCCATACCGCGTGCTCGCTACAAATAAATATTGCTTCAAGATGCGGCCATCACACCCTATTCCCCTGAACTGCCAATATCAACCATCTCGTCCCATTCAATCCTCTCAGCAACAAGCTTTGCGGGCACGCCAGCCGTCTCGCCGCAAACGACTCTCCACTCTCTCCATTTCATCCGTCTTTACAAGGTCAGCAATGCCCTCCAAGTTTAATATCGTTCGAGCGAGTCTCTATGGTAAGTGTGCATAGTGCTTGCGAGCTTGCCATCGTAATCAATTTCCCCACTCTAGCCGTCGTTTTGGCTTGGACCATAATATGTCTAGCCATCGCAGCTCACTTCCAGAGTCTACTTGTCATCACAGATCTAAGTATGTGCTTTCGTCCAATGATCTGCAGTCGCTCATCGACCACTCAGCTCGTTTCGTCCCATTCGCATTATTCGTCGGCAGCGCGAGCCTGCTGATCCTCCTTGTGCTGTGAGTAATACCTAGAAGTTAAGTTTGTGCATATGTTGACTCCCATCAGTCTCGTCTGCACCGCTCTTCGTAACCGCAACCCCATTTCCACTAGAATAGAGCTAGGAAGTTTAGGTTTACTGGGAACCTTCTGGCTCGGTACGTCTCAACGACGTCTTATCATATTGTGTGCTCAAGTAGGCGTAGCCCTTGGCGCATTTCTGGCCAGCTCTGGCTCGGAGAATGCGGATGTCGAGTGCTTCTCGTCCGTAGATGGCTCACAAGTCATCGATGTAGCTGGATGTACGTTTCTGGCATTTTTTTTAATACTATGCAAGTGCCAACCAGACATTTCAGTTGATACGGAAACCTATCAAGCGCAGTATCGTGTTCTTGAGGCATTCTCGCTGTTCAATGTCATCCTGGGCAAGTGGCTTACTTTTGGTTTCTACCTGTTTCTGAACCTATCGTAGTATGGGGATTCCTTCTTTTCCTCCTCGGAATGACCTTGAAGCACTACTATCGAGTGAACCGCAACGTGTGGTTCATCCCAGTTACAGCCTATCCCTGGTTCGGCCCAAGATCGAGGATGTCTAAGCTTCCAGCACCCATCAGCACTCGTTCGAGAGGCAGAGCCTACGCGAATGAGAAAGCTGATCCTGAGCTCTGGAGAAACGGCTCGCGCCGAAACAACTCACGCTACCCCAACTTGTCATCAAGTGGGCACACGGTTCCCGTTCGGGCACATACTGTAGACAACTACAAAAGAAATGCATCACCCCGGCGGTGATGGAGATGAACTTGACGTTTATTTCTAAATCTTTCTGATATTTCGGCTAGACCACTTTCGACTCACTGTTTCTTTTGGGATGGTAACTTGATAGGAAATTATGTATGTACTGTAGTTCACGTTGGACGCGTTGAACCAGATGTAATCTAGAGTAACATAGTGGATGCTCCACTCTGATCAAAAAGAGAATAAAGGGAAATATTCAAATGGTGTTTCATGAAATTGCAAGGCGACGGGCTTGCAGCTAGCTTTAGCAGACAGCGGCAGTCCGCGGATTCAAACTCCGAATTGGAAATTGGAAACGACACAACGTTTGAAATGGGTTGCAGAGTTTTCCATTACGTTCCGTTCAAACTCCGCTATTAGGGACTCAGCCAATGGAAGAAATATGGTTCGACTTGAGTCCGAATATGCCGAGGGTTCAGGCGCTCCAACCATTCCCAGGTGTTTTGACCGGTTTCCCATAGCCCTCCAACCTTACCACTGTAGACGAGTAACTTGAAAAAACCTTGAGACCTCCGATGACCATCCTTTTCGCCAATTTGAGACTCATAGGCTACCGTACGTGTGGTGCTTTATCTTGCAGCTCGAGCGATTCACATCAGTGACCAGTGTTCGTGTTCTGCCTCTCTGGAGCCGTACTCGGCTTGGCGGGCAATTTTGCAGAGCTTTTCTTGCCAGACATCAATCGTGGGTGTATTCCCATTTATCTTTATCCTCTTTCAAGACACTGATCCAACCAGATGACTTTACCATCTTCTCGCTTGTCGTGCCATCTATGACGATCTTCATATTCCTTCTTCTGTAAGCCAATCTATGTCGCCGTGTCTCCACTGTTCGAGCCTTGTGCAGGTTACAGTTCGCGCAACCCATCGTTGAAGTCCCCGTTCACTTCATTCTAGGGTTCCTATGGTTAGGTGTGTTTTTTTCTTTTGCTACACGCACTTATAGGGTGTTCACTTCGGTTCAAAAAGCTATGGGTGCTTGGTCTGCGTAAGCCTATCATTGTGCGGACGATGAGCAGTCGAATAACACATTACAGTGATATCATCGGCTATGTTCAATGCTATGCGCTAGCCGGTCAGACACGACCAACGAAGGATGCAACGAGTAAGCTTCTAGTTGATATGCCCGCATGTTCACAAAAACTGATCGTAATGGAAACTTAGTGTCTGCACAAACTTACTGTTATGAGATGAAAGTGATAGAGGCACTTTCATGGGCCATATTCGTGATGTGTACGTGTCTCGATGTTGGCTTGATCATGCTCTGATAATTGGCACTTCACCGTAGTTGCATTCTTCTTCTTGATAGTGGTAACCCTTACCACACGCGCAGTTGCTCTTGGCCGGTACTTTCACTTTGATCTCATTACTAAATTTAGAGTGGCTGATGAGTTTATGTCGTAGCCGTTATGCGTGGCGGGAACATATCTCACAGCTCGGCTGGTTTGGTGAATGGCCGGCTTACCCAACGGAAGTAATACACCCTCGCGGCCCTCCTTACATTCATGGTGCATACCCCTCGGCATATGTGCCTGCAAGCGGAAACTATGTGCAACAGGCACCTGGTCATTCTGTTGTTATCCACCCAGGTCTTAACGGTGCACCTCATATGATCACCCAAGTTCCTGGGATTGTATCACCAGCCTGAGGGTATTACTACCTTGGTTCATACTACTCGCCCTACGATAATGCTGACGACCCGATTGTTATGAATGACACGATCTATATGGAGAAGTTCTTGATTTGGCTATATACAATAGACGTCTGTGGTTACGGTTTGGCGCGCGCAAAATATACTGTAATAAATCTGGATGCCTCGTGTCCGATGTCAGAAAAAGAGCGGGAATTCGTGTGCGGTTCCCACCCCCCCTTAATCGCTTCCTTGTGTACTCCAACCCTCGAACGATATGGCGTTGTTCACCGATCGTCCATTCAGACATGTTATCAAAGGTATGTTGGTCGAGACGTCAGTGTAAAAGACATGCCAAGCTCACCAGACACAATAACCAGCAATACTTGCGTTGGTGATGGGTCATTTCATCATGAAAATGTTGCCTCGTTCCATTCGCAAGTATCTACCTTCCGAGTTGCTGAAACACCCAATTGAGCATTTCATACTTTAGAGATCGTCCACCTGACGCAAACATCGGTGACAGCTCTAGCAATTGGAGCTCTTATTTTTCTGTAAGTGTCTGACTAGATGTTGTTAGAAGGCGGCACTCGACAGATAAACGTTGTAGGGTAATAAAGCACCATCGATCTGAGGGTCAAATGCTGTCGCGGAACCAGGAAGAACTCATCTTGATTGCGGCATTCGGTGCATTCTGGTTGGGTATACCCCTTTTTCACATTTATTTTATCATAGGTCTGACTGAGTGCGGTGGTCGATAGCGTTGCTTTTGGCGATGAGAGCATTCAACCAGTCTAGTGTTGATGTTGACTTTGCTCATCCTCGCCACCTTTTCTCCGCAAGCAGTGGGACTGCGGAGAGCAATGTGGTCGGCGCCGGCGGCCGGAGGGCACCTGCTGCATATAACGCACCGTCCGCTGAACGCAACGCTGCTGCCTATGGACGCCCCAAGACCGGATACCGAAGAGATCACCCGTGCAACCCGTACGACGAATACTGCGTCACAGAAGAGTGGGCTTTCTACTGATGTGCTACTGATCACGACACTGTCCCCGAACAAAGTAGCCCATCCAGGTCGGGTGGGCTCATGAAATATATATTGTCCTTTGATGTTCTTGTTCTTCAGTAAATATATCCTGTATCTTATCGTATACGTTTTTTTTTGGGAGCCATCCTCTGGCAGGGAATGCATTACTGTACTTGTTCCACAGTGCAGCGCTGGCCGGTGAGATTGCCTATATCCGGTCGGCCGCAACCGGAAAAGGAACGTCCCGGTCGAGTGCCGCGTGGCAGCCGATAAGTCGTCATGAGAGAGATGCGCGTTCTGCATCCTCCCTGAACCACCAACTCAACACAAGCCAATATGATGAGTACACTTCCGTGTATACATATACAGATGTGACTAACACACGTTCCGAAACACTCGACGAAGCGCCGCATCGAAACCGATGTCATGAAGCTGCAAGTGCCTCTTCCTCCCAACCCGTTCTCCCCATCTTACCTTGCCTTGCTGTAGTTTGATGTCGGATTACGAGGTCACCCTTGTAAACGATAACATGCGCGAGTTCTACGTCCGTTTTCACGGACCCACAGAAAGCGAGTCGCTCCGTGTTCTCGTGACTCGTCCTAATAATCATATCGCGCAGCTCCGTTTGCAGGCGGAATATGGAAGATACACGTCGAGCTGCAAGCTGATTATCCATACAAATCTCCCAGTATTGGATTCATGAACAAGATCTTCCACCCCAACATCGACGAACTGTAAGTGGCCATCGCCGACCAAGGTAGTTGGAGTACTGATCGATGCGACGCGAAGGAGTGGCTCAGTGTGTTTGGACGTCATCAACCAGACTTGGTCACCCATGTTCGGTGCGTGTGCGCTTTTTAACATCGCGTGAGGCTCTGTGGATGAACTGTGGTCAAGATATGATCAATATCTTTGAAGTATTTTTGCCGCAACTCCTCCGCTACCCAAATCCCAACGATCCCCTCAATGGGGAGGCAGCGGCATTGATGATGCGGCATCCAAAGGAGTACGAAGCTAAAGTTAAAGGTAGGTAAACTTGATGGATGTTAATTTTAGTGCTTAGCCTCGTCTCCCGGTGTAGAATATGTGCAGCGGTTCGCAACCAGGGATGCAATTGACGCTACAGAAAAGGGCAAGGAGGACGAAGACGAAGAAATGAGCGATGTTGGTAGCATCAGCGAGGAAGTCGACGACTCCTGATGATCTACATCCTGTTGGCCATCCAACATTAATGTGTCTGGAGCACATCACATCGACTCACGCCTCCTCCCATGCATGACCCTGTGTGCACTGCTATCACGTTTCCAGAAACATCCTGTCGCGATTCTTTGAACGTTGAGGAGGATACCCCCCCTTTCCTGGGATGCAATTTAACTCCCCTACTTTTTCTAATCACTGTGCCACTACATACTCTCGGAATCTATCGCACCCTCGTATCCTGTTGTACCTTTATCTAGGGAATTTTTTTGATAAGTAGCACCTGCCTCGACTCGACTTGACCGGAACATGTGCCTTTCTCAACAGCCGAAGGCGAAGGAGAGTGCCAGGCGCACGAACAAGGCAGCCGAACTTGCTTACGCATCGAACATGGGAACAGGCCCGGCTAGCTGGGGGCCGGGGTGGTGGGCTGGGATGGCAAAACTAATGGTGGGACCAGCTCGTCAACCTTTTTCTGAATGTCTGCAGCAGCCTGAGAAGCCATGAGTGCAAACGGACAGTAGAGGGAGGATAAAAGTTTCACCTTCATCAGCGTGTCTATCTGTAGCTTGACGCTTTCCACGGTCGCGAGCTTGGTCTTGCTCTGCTTGAGAAGTTCTTCCTTTTGGACCACGAGGTCTTTGCGTCGGAGATCGAGTCTGATGAGGGATTAAGGAACGCTTCAGGGACCTGGTACACGAGGCGTTACCTCTGCCGCTCTGCAAGCTCAAAGCTGAGACGGTTGAGCATTAGTTGATGTGTGTTCTCGAGGACATCCGAGGTACGAGCCTCTGGTGGAGCGAGTTCCTGGAACTCAGGGAGGGAGTGAAGGGGGATGTCCTGGTAGATGGAGCTGCGTGGGGTCAAGGTAGGAGCGGCAAGGGGTGAAAGGAGGGCATACGCAAATTGGCGACACTTGTCGATCTCGCGTTCGAGGTGGCGTTTCTCGTAGAGGAGATTTTGGAGACCGAGGTGTGTCTGGTCCATGTCCTGGCGTGCATCTGCGGTAGCCTGTTTGTGTGCACGGGTGGCGGCGTTGGCGGATCTGTTGAGGGCCTTGAGACGTGCGAGGAGGGCGCTGGCACGTATGTGGAGTGCAGTTGGGTCTGCATTTGCATGCGCTGGGGAGACAAGGTCCTGAAAGTGTTTTATGGTGGGATCAGAGTCGGACATGGTGGGACGGCAAGAAGCGGGCCGAGTGCATCACCGCCCACCGCGATAAGTAC